>LPNX011165655.1:281707-311585 GCA_001517045.1 Pseudotsuga menziesii | reverse complement strand
AGTCGCGTATGATGCGCGACTGTCTATAAGGGCAACCCGCGCATGCAACTTAATATGCGCGACTGTCTATAAAGGCAACCCGCGCATAAGTGCAAAATTATCTCAAAAATAGAGAAAGACTAAGACTTTCAAATGCTGTGAGTATGTAAGAAGGCAGGCTAAAAGATCACAGACTAGACTTCGAGCAATTACTGGCCAGGAAAACAGAAAAAGACCTAAAGCAGACTTGGCCTCCCCAGCAGAGTCGCCAGTTCTGTTGTAATGAAGAATTCACCTAATAACCTAGGTCTGGGGGTTACCAACGTACTATGACCTTGCAAACAATTTGATTATAAAAGTGCAAATAGGAAATAGGGAAGTAGCAGGGACTTACTTGTAATAAACGAAGGTTGATCCAAGCTGACTCCTTCCTCTTTGCTTCACTTCTACAATCTCCAGGATAATTCCTCCTTCAACCTGTTAACAAAGATTCTTCCAATATACAGTATGATTCATATATAAAGATGCATGTTAGGCAAATCACAGATCATAATGAAATATAGATATTTACCAAGTCACAACACATGAAACACAATATGGAAGAAGTAATCTGCTTTATTAACAGTAATAGAGGGAGTTTAGGTTACAACCCAATGTCTGAACAAGGGACTCCTCTGTCACCAAAGGACTCTGAGTTTCTCTGCTCCAAAGGTTCTGTAATAAATCCACCAGCATAACTTTGCTCTCCAAGTATATCTATCAAACCCCTCCCCAAGGCCTCTATTTATATGGGTGAAATGAGGCAGTTCTCGAAGGTTAGGGAGGTTGCAGCAGTTAATAGGATTAAGGTAAATGAAACAACTAATCTTCCATTAACGCGTGCTTTTAAAAATTAATTTTGAGGGAGATATGCGCGGTTCTGTAGTAAGGCAACCCGTGCATCATGTGCGACTTTGTATAAGGGCAACCCGCGCATAGATCTATGCGCGACTTGCTGGACATAACACTCGCGCATATGCGCGACATGCCAATAGGGAAAGTCGCGCATGCACTCCAAATCTCAAAATAGCAAAGTAACCAGCTGGGCATATAGGGAATGTATTTCATCATCAACCAAGGTATAATGAAACTGGGCAAACCTCAATCCATAAGTGTCCTTTTGTGTGCCGACCTGAGGGATGTCAGCACTCGGACGGAGAGGTGCCAATCAGCTGTATAACAATGTGGGAAGTGTATCTGCTATCAAAGAAAGGTTATGGCAATACAATTCGCAGGGAAATGACATTTTAAATGCTTGTAAATCATTTTTGTATCATTTTGCTGTTGAGCAGACCCTGCATTTTCCTGAGTTTTCCGAGTGGTGTGTAGTTAACTATTCTTCTTCTGAGAGGGTTATTGTAAGTCATTCTACGTCTAGGATACTGTGTAAAATTGATGCAAAGGCCATTCGTGAAAATTTGAACTTGCCCGACAATTACCCCGAGAGTCGTGAGTCTGTAAACGAGTCCATTTTAGCTGAAGTGTACAAAAATTGCGAAATTGAGGTTCGTTGTAAATTCTTGTCAATCATTCTTAATGAGGGTCAGTCACTAGATGGTCTTTTTCTACCATATCATGTTCACATTTTCAGAGATGAAGTTCAATTAGTTGTGTCTTTAGTCTGTTAGGTCTTAGGTCTAGATGATGACTGTCATGTCAATGAAGTCATCTTGGGCTTCTTATTAAAAATGAGTTCAATGAGTTTTGGGCCTCAGTTAGTTCATGTCTTCAGTTTAGACGAGTATCTAGCAGAAACTATACATCTCCAATTGAGTGAGTTTCCAAAAGTCAGGTTTTTCAAGTTTCAAACTTATTTGCTGAACATGTTACTATGTTCAAATGTTACCGAATTGCAGTTCTTAAGTACCATATTCTCTTCAGATTTGCCCAAGAAAATCAACATGTTTGAATTTGCAAATTCTATCATGTCAGAAATATATAAGATGTTGTTTGATGAAGTGTTATCTCGGGTATTGGAAGAAATGAAAAGCATGATGCAATCCTCACCTGAGGATAGGGTCGGAGATTGGTTCATGTATAAGGACTTCACCGTTTTGAGAATATATGGTTTTACTGGAGAGCCTTATAGGCTTCCTGCTTTCCTTACTTCCAGGATTTTTGCACTAGAATATATGAGACAGAGAGTGCATGCAGAAGAAGAACACTTTGGAGCTTTCAAGAAATCTTCCAATATCAAGTTCCCTCTCAAAGTTGGTTCTTTTATTTTTAAAAATAAAGGTGCTCTAGTGTTCATAGAGAAATTGTTGGAAAGCATGGATTTTCAAAGGGAGCAAAGGGTAAATTATGATCCCTATCATATAATTTCCCTGAGAAAACAAGCCAATAAAAATAATCCATTTGACCACCAAGTTGTTGAAGGTCTGAATGAAGTATCCAATTTGTTTCACTTTATGGAAATTCCAGGATCTGATGAAAACACAAGCAGTAGACCGGTTGCAGTATCTCAAATGACAAATGATTCCAATATTTTGGTTAAAAGAAGTCTTTATGAAGTTGAAAGTACAGAAATAGATGTGGACGGTTCACATAAAAAGGCCAAATTGTTTCAAGATGATAAAGTTTTAAGTGAAGTTATTTCAGATGATTTAAAAAGAATTTCTTTGGTTCCTACAAAATCTGTACAGGTGAGTCAATTTTCTTTTGAAGGTGTAGATAATACAAAATCAGGCCCAGTTTTCAAGTCTAAAGAAGAGCTCATGACTAGTTATGTGGGGAAGCAAAAGCAGTCCCTAGAAGAAACAAGGAATCTACTCCCGCAAGTGAAAAGTTTAAATAATCCAAAGACTTCCTTGATTTCTGCCCGGGACGTAGAAAGAAATACTTTTAAATTGGCCATGGTCAGTGATAAGAAGGTGTCAGAAATGGAAGTGAGATTAGACAAGATCAATGTACCAGATAAAATACAGTTACATAAACAAATGGGAGACATTATTTATTCATATTTATTGCATGCTATGGTGAGAGTTAGTGAGTTACAAGTTTTGGTTGATAAATTGGAAGTTCAGTTAAAACATGAGAAGGTTGAAAACAAGGCTAATTCCATTCAAATTAAAAAGCTGCAAGCAGACATCATAAGCTCATGAAATGAAATAGGTAACACCCAGGCAATCAAAAGACTTCTAGAAGAAAAAGACAATGCCCTCCAGGTATTGAAGAAGAGATTGAAAATCTCGAGTGCAGAACATGTCCAGTCATCAGAATTATTAGCATTACAGGAAGAAAAGGACAAGGTTCATCAGGATATGATGGAGTATAAAGGAAAGAATGTAAAATTACAAGAAGAGAAGGATAAGTGGCAAGTAGAACGGAACGAGTTACTAGCACAAATCTCACGGCTTAAAAGGGATCAAAATGAAGAAAAATAAATCATGGAGGAACTAATGAGCTAGACTCCCACTGATGAGGACTTAACTATTGTGAATATTGAAAAACCCTTAAATGATTTTTCTGTAGATAACTTACTAGTGCCCATGTCCCAAGTCAGTTTGAAAGATGAAGAGATAAGAGAGTTAAAAGAGGAAAATGAAAAAATCAAATCTGAGCTAGCCAAAGTGACTGAAAATAAGAATAAGATATTGCAAGATAAAAGTCAATTACAGAAGAAATTTAATGAATTGAAAGAAAGGAACATAGGGAAGGGTCCTCTCTAGGGAGCAAAGCACATAATTTGGGATACATTATCAGTAGAAATTACTAAGTTCAGGCATTATTTGAACTTCATTGATGATCAAAGTATATTGATGAATTTGGCCAATCAAAGACTGAAGTTAGTAAATGAAACTATGGAGAGGAAACCACTTGGCACAGCTCATAATGCGTTAAATTTCTTAAATTCATTAACATACCAAAAATTACATGATATAGGAGTCAAATACAGAGTGGCATGGTACTGTGGGCAAAAAGGTTTATTCATAAACATCATCTAATGAAGACAGTACAAGACAAAGCTGATGAAATGATCTCACGGGTTAATGACTTCAAGCAGGCTTTTAAAGAACTATTTGAAGATGACCTTCCTTCCTTTTGGGACGAGGAGGGATGAATGTTTTCTCAAGAGAATTATCACAGCCTGTTGGTACGAAGCCGTATGGATCATTCTAAATTTGACGATTTGGAAAAAGGGCTAACGGGGAAAGTCATCGTAGATAAGCTGACAAAAGATTTTGAGATATTACATAAATTCTTGATCATTAGGGGAGGGTTGCCTATTGTGTATTATGAAGCCTACATGGAGCTGGAGGTGTCTATTCGGGAAATGATTGAATATGATATTCCAAGCACGGAGCAATGGAGAGCCATAGAAAGATTTGGAAAAACAAAGTATATCCTTCATTCATGAAAACAGGTGTTGCGCGCTGAGGAGCTGCTTGGACGGGCCTTGTTACCGAGTTGATTTTAATTTAATGATCTGTTAGGATCGAAGCAAGTAGTTTATTCCTAGTAGTTAGGAATATAGTTACAAGACTTTGATAAAGCAGGTTATTCAGTTATAAATCTTCTTGGAAGAAGAAATCATGTTATGTATATAATTGCATTTATTTTATGTGATGGGGGTTGGAACCCATCTTGTTGATGAATGTTTTTCTGAAGACATATATTTTTTGAATAACAAAGCTGAATGTGTGCGGTTATCAGAGATTCTTGTGCTGTTTACATTACAGTCTGTATTTCCCTTCCTTTGTGATTGTTCTTTCTAGTGTTTCACTCCATTTTGTTTTCTTCGTATCTGAAACATAGTGTTGAATGGTTGGAATTAATATTTTTTATGCTCTGATCATTGTCGCAGATATTCTATAAATGTTTCTACTAAAGTTGATATAGAACTCATCTTTTGATGCTCTGTTCATTTCTCTTTTGTTCCACCTGAAATTAAATGAACGACTGTGATTGAATGGTTATCTTACCTTTGATAAAATCTTGCACATATGTCTTTGTGATATCTTTATGTATATGTGACCCCATCGCCCAATGGTTATGTGTATTGTTTCAACCATCTATATAATCTTTGAGTGTTGATTTATATCTGGCCTTGTTAAATCTGTGTTTGAGAGATCCCTCTCTGGAAAGAAAAGTCAGTTTCTTTCTAAAGTAATTTTACTCTTACCTTGGGATTTACCTTTCACAACCTGGGTACATTCTGAGTGTTAACACACTCTTCATAAATTTCGACACTATTTACTGGGTGGACATTTCAAAATGTACACAGATCATTTTGTGTTGAAATACCTGGTCAATAAGCCAATGTTAGGGGGATGATTTGTCGATGGCTTCTTTTCTTCCAGGAATTTGACTTCAAAATCATTGTTAAGACGGATCGACTAAATTCAAGGCCATACCATCTGTCGAGGCTAGAAAGTGGAGAAGAACCTGGTAATCTCGACGATATTCTTCCTGACACACAATTATTTGTAGCAAAGATATTTTATTATTATTACATTGATATTATACATTTATTGACTACCATACATGCACCAGAAGGATTCAGTACTGTGCAAAAGAAACAATTAGTAGTAAGAGCTGTAGATTTCCAGTCGATCGCTGGACAACTGTATTAAATGGGACCAGATGAAATTACTCGTTGTTGTGTTTTGGAACATGAGAAATCAATGATTTTGAATGAGGCACATGCTAGTGTCATAGTAGTGGGCCATTATGCAGGAAAATATACAGTATGAAATATATTACAAGCAGGACTATGATGGCCTACTCTGCATGTAGATGCTAGAGAAATTTGCCGTAGATGTGATATTTTCCAAAGAACTGGAAGTTTGCCGCGACGAGATGAAATGATACCAGTAACTCAAATAACTTTACAAGCATTTGAAAAATGGATATTATTTTGTGGGTCATATCAACCCACCAAGAAAAAGAACAGGTGCATGATGCATTATCACTACGATAGATTACTTGACTGGACTGGCTGAAGCAACACCAATAAAGGATTGCATTGGTGCCAATGTTGAAATTTTTTGTTTGACAATGTTGTGACTACATTTGGATTCCTGAAGATTTTGATAAGTGATCAGGAACCCATTTTTTCAATCAATTAATCAACAAATTAACTAAAGAATTCCAGATTCAACACAGGAAGAAAACACCTTATCACCCATAAGTGAATGGTATTGTCGAGGCATTCAACAAGATCCTAGAGAATGCATTGATGAATATATGCAACGTTCAAAGAGATGATTGGGATCATAATATCTCTACTATATTATGGGCATATCGCATGACCAGTAAGAAGTTGACAGGACAAACTCCATTTCAAGAACTCAAGACTTAATCTCTATCCTTGGTAACCTCATCATCGTCATCCCTCCTTGGGACTATGGGAACCTATACCCTAGGCCCTCTATACCTTACCACTAGTTTATGGACAAAAAATTGTCATGCCAATGGAATACATTGTACCCAGCCTCCAGACAGTTGCATTAACAGAGATGAAAGATGTTGGTGCCGTCAAAGAAATATTGTTGCAACTTGTGTAGTTGGAGGAAGAATGATATGTCACAGCCTATCATCAAAATGTCGAGAAGGAGTGAAAAACATCTTAGAATGACCAACATATTAAGAACAAGCAGTGTCACATTGGAGATCTTGTTCTCCTATACGATAGTAAGTTTTTGAAGCATATGGGAAAGCTTAGAACACATTGGCCGGGACTGTATATCGTCACTCATATCAATGAAGGAGGACCAGTGCAATTGTAGAATCTAGATGGCACACCTTTCAAGGGATTGGTGAATGGAAGTCGGCTAAAGATTTACCAGGATAGCCACAATTTGGTTGATTGAGAATTCATGAAAAAAAAGAGAAATGAGAAAATAGAAAAGATAAAAGAAAATTAAAACGAAAAAAGAAAAAGAAAAAAAGTCGCATATTTATGAGTGTTTTTATTTTAAATTTATGAGTGTTGTGTCACAGACGATATGTCTATTGAGGAAAAAGAAAAGTTGTTGCATACTCTTTGTCTATCGTAAAAGAAAAAGTGTTGGCACAGAATCTCTGTCTGTCGCAAGGAAAGAATTGTGTCACGGGCCATATCCCTGTTGCAAGAAGATAATTGTTGTCACACATTGATTTTTGTTCACAAGTGCCAGTTGGGTAGAATTTAATTTGAGGACGTGGGAGATCTTAAGGGAGTGATGTTTGGTCACTTCCATCATTATTGCATAATAAATACCATTGAATTGACAGACAAAGTGATGGTTTGATTGTCGATTTCCTTGTAAGATTAGAAAAATTGTTAAATGCAACAAAAATTGCTTCCACCTTTTCATTTATGGCATGATCATGTGAATTAATGATTGATTGAGTGGGTAAAAGTATATAATATTCAGGTCAAAGTTTCATTCATTTATTACATCTGACTGAGTACGGTGAGCTATTTACCTGCAAATGTAAGAGCCGAAGGATTTTTTCAGAGAGTATGGTCATTTCCATCTATAGTACAAGCACCTTTCAAGAATAAGGCTTCAAGACTCCTTCACCTACGCCCATTATGGAAGACACTATAGCATTTGTCCCATTGTCGCCTAGGGTTGCAAAAGAAGTTACACCATCACCACTAATCCCTGAAGTTGAGTTACAACCAGACCCACCCGACATGTCAAGAAATAAATGATCTGGTCTCTGCCAGAAGAGAACAACACCTTCACCGGTTGATGAAGAAACAGAGGATGGCCCTATCCACGCAGTTCCAATGGAATGTGAAAGAGGATTGGATAAGTCTGGAATACTGTCGTTGATGCACATGCCACATTTTGAACAATAATAGCCTACATATGTGTAATTAGTACTGGTTTAATTGTATAGTTACACAGAGATCCAAATCACAAAATTACAGTTTTAATACATTTTATAAGATCAATATAGCCCATTGCAAAGTCACATCATAACAAAAAAATCAATTATTGTAGCATTTAAACGAATTAATAAAATTTAGTAAAGAACTTATATTTGAATAAAAAGTAATTCTAAAAACATAAATCTCAAGCTAGGAGCCCATCCATATCTTGTTGCATACTCTTGTTTAGTTAACAATTGAATGAGCTTTCACTATTGACTTTATTAGATGCTCAAGTTTGTTGCACAATTTTATCTAGGTATGAATTTAGACCTAAGTTAATTGTATTTGGGTCCACAAATGATCCATGAGAATGAAAGTTAAGCTTCATGGTATGGATGTTTTCGTAGTTGAGCATTGTACCATTAGAATCATGGAATAAGCTACATCATAAGCGGAAACAACATTTAAACTTGATTTTAAATGCTTTAAAGTTTTATCGCGATTTAAATTTGATAAATAATGCTAATGGAATGTGTGGCAAATTCGCTTGGGATTTTGCTTTGTTGTTGTCCCATTTAAACTTAATTTTACATGTTTTAAAGTTTGCTCAAGCTTGTTGCACAATCTTATCCAGGCATGAATTTAGACCCAAGTTAATTGTATTTGGGTCCAGAAATTATCCATGACAATGAAAGTTAAGCTTCATGTTATGGATGTTTTAGTAGTTGAGCATCGTACCATTAGAATCATGGAAGAAGCTACATTAAAAGGGTTGATAACATTTAAACTTAATTTTAAATGCTTTAAAGTTTCATTGTGATTTAAATTTGATGAATATTGCTAATGGAATGTGTGGTAGATTCGCTTGGGATTTTGCCTTTGTTGTTGTCCCATTTAAACTTAATTTTAAATGTTTTAAAGTTTCATTGTGATTTAAATTTTGATAAATAATGTTAATGGAAGGTGTGGAAGACTTGCTTGGGATTCTTACTGCCTTTAGTGTTTCCTAAACATTAGTTCTCAACCATCTAAAAATCTTTGTTGTTGCCTAAACATTAATTCTCAACCATCTAAACATTTGAACATAAAAATTAAAAAAAACCCTCCAATTACAAAGTTGCAAAATAATGGTCAATTTCATTATTAAAAAACCTAATACAAAATTAAATTTCTTTTACATGAAAAAAAATGGTCGTGCCCTTCTATAGAAGGGTAAAATAAATCCTGAAGGGAATTGAACTTTGAAGGCTCTTTGAAGCCATGAAACCGTTGACATATATGGTAAGGATTTTCATGATGCACCAAACATCGGCGAAAACTAACGACCGAGCTGCAGAGTCTTAATGACTCGCCTCCGCACATGAATAAAAGAAGAGCGGACCTGTAGCGTGCCTGGGATGACATCACACATACTAAAACTCCAGTTTTGCGCACAAGCTTATTTAAAAAATAGGAGGCTTGTCAGTGAAGTACACGGTTTTCATTTTATGAAATTTAAATTTTAAATATGTGGAAGATTTTTATTGGATATTAGTATTCATTTCAATATTTGTCAGAACTTTTTCATAGAAGCTGTCAGAAGACCTTGGCCTAGCTATGTTGCGCTTTGTTTTGAAGCAATGCCTTCATGATTATCCTGAAGCCTGCTCCTAGCCCGCTCCAAGCGCGCTTTTCACCTCCATGTGTCAGCTCATGGACCATGAACCCATCATCCATGGCATTATGGAGCTAGGCGCCATGGAGCTCCAACACGGTGGCGACGACGCCTGCACCCTCCGGGCGAGTACCTTTCCGATGATGGCGGTGTTTTGGAACTCTGCAAGCGTTACCTCTGACTCTGACTCTGGCCTTCGTGAGAATCCGCCGAGATAATCTATCCACGTCAACTTTCCATTAATATATTTGCTTTCATCTTTAAACGCTTTTTACCCGCTCACGGTCTCGGTTGATGCCAACTCTTCATAAAGTCAAATCTTACTTTCACGGTGGGGTATTGCTTTTAGAATGATTTCATCGACATGAGTTTGAAAAGAGGTTCATTATTATTAATAACATTTGTTTTATCATTTAAAAACAAATTAATTTTTTCTTATAAAAAATTAGGATTTAATATTTAATATTATTTTTACTTATAAAATTTTAAATTTAAAAGTAATTACAAATTTTGTTGACTTTATATCATACTTATTTCACTAATTTATAAATTCTAACATTTGTTTAATCATTTAAAAAGAAATTTAGTTTTTATAAAAAAAATTTAGGATTTAATATTTAATATTACTTTTACTTATACAATTTAAAATTTAAAAATAATTACAAATTTTGTTGGATTTATATCATACTTATTTCACTAATTTACACAATCTAACATTTGTTTTATCATTTAAACATTAATTTATTTTTAATAAAAAAATTAAGATTTAATATTTAATATTAGTTTTACTTTTACAATTCAAAATAATAAAACAAATTTATTTTCTATAAAAAAATTAAGATTTAATATTTAATAATTTTATTTATACAATTTATAATTTAAAGTAAATACAAATTGTGTTGGCTTTACACCATACTTATTTCACTATTTTACAAAATTTATAACATTCGTTAAGTTATAACTTTTAATTGAATCAAAGTTAATAAAGTTTTTAATGTTTTATTATATTATTTTATAAAATCTATAAAAGTTGTTAAGTTCTAACTTTTAATTGAATCAAGGTTAATAGAATTTTTTAATGTTAAAAAAAATGGATTGGTCTCTTATTGTAGTCTGAAAAAAACCAGATTTGTGCTTTCTTTCCATAATACTTTCTCTCTAAGATAACATTTGAGAAGAATTTAGAATAATGGGATAGACATTAAGGTATTATGCTAAGTAGGAAGGATTTTTGTTTTTGATGACAGAACGTAATTGTTAAATCCAAGATTGTCGACAGAATGTAATTTCTATGGATGGCTTGATTTGGTGAGATCGACGGTCCATGTTCAATTTTACTTTAGGACGGAGATGTCAGGGTGTACTTGATCTGTTTATGGTCGTCTGTACCAGTTTCCATCCGTGGCAGGTTGATTTGGCTGTAGCGGAGCGGGGAGTATATTTATTTTTGATGTGTGGCGATTCGATTGATTGCCAGGATTACCTTTTTGACATCTTCGTGATATGCACTGACTTTAGATCTGATTTCTCCATTATTGAGGACGAGACGGACTGAACTGTTTTGATTTCCAGGTGGATGGGGACTGCTGTAACTTGATCATCGTCGTAGATTTTTTATTGAGTTTTTATTGAGATTAACCGTGCTTCTATGGGATGTCCCTTCGGGCAATAAAGACGTTGGCCTGAACTCCACCAAAAGGGCGTCGTGTCATTACTCGGTGCCGGGCAGTGGCATCAAAACCAACTGATTTCGGTGGGACCTCATTTCTGCCTGTGATTGATGTTGTGGATGCTATGGTGTTTTCTTCGGAGTTTTGTTCCGTTCCTGTGCCGAACCCCTGTTTGGTGAAGACGCGAATGGTGGAGGTTCCGTTCATGTGTAGCGATATGGGTTCGAAGGTTTCTGATGATGATAGTCCAGGGCAGCTTTCTTTATCTTATTGTGCTGCAGTCTTGGTTATGTCACCACTGAAGTTGGCCCGATCTCCATTATTTGTTTGATGGGTTTGCAATCGGTCTCAGGTGGAGGAAGTAAATTCTTAGGAACAGGGCCAAACTCATTGCAATTTGTGAGCGATGCTGTGGGAGTTATGGCGTTTTCTCTGGAGGATCGTTCCGTTCTTGTGACGAATCCTAGTTTGGCGAAGATGCAAATAGTTGATTCGGTGGATGATTCATTGTGTAGCAATTTGGGGCAGAAGGGTTCTGCTAGAGACTGTCCAGTTTTGTTCTCTACACAGACGGACGCTGATGTTTCGATTATGCCTCAACATGTATTTAACCCTGATTTTTCTTCGGATGTTAACGAGCCGGTAGCTCTGTTTGTTGGTCGGGAGGGTTTTGATGAAGAAACACCTTTGATCTCTCATTCTGAGATTTTGCATTTGGATGTGGGAAGTCCTTTGGGTTTAGAGTCGGGCTTAGGGTTTGTTTGTGATACTCCGGATTTGGAGGATTAGGGTCATGATATTAGTCTTGAGAAGGGTTTCTTTTCTGAGGAACAGAGCGAGGGTTTGGAGTCCAAGAAGTTTTTCGCTGGGTCCTCCTTTGATGGTTTTGATGGGGGTTGAGGTGTACCTGCTCATATGGAAGCCTGTGTGCATAGTCCTTTGGTGGGCCTGGAATCATTGCGCTTACCGTTTGTCCATAAGCATAGCAAAAAACCTGTGCACAAAGTGGAAATCCCACTCTTTGTGGTTGGTGAGGATATTGCCTTGAATGATATAGTGCTTACCAATGCATTGACGTTGGTAGGAAGATTTGGAGATTATAGAGTCTCTCCTGATGGGGTAAAGAATTGGGTTCTTGGCACATGGAAGAATATCACCTGTCCGGACATTTTTGTTCTACCTAGGGGATGGCTGGCTTTCAAATTCAATTGCGAGGCAGATGCTGCTCGTATTCTGGCAAGGGTTTGGAAATGGAACTTTTCTGGGTTGATGCTCAAATGCTGGACTCCACTTTTTGATTCGTGGCATGAGAGGTATGACTCGATGCCAATCTGGGTAAAACTTCCTAATTTACCTTTTGAGTTCTAGTCTTTGGAAATTTTCAAACTCATTGGTAATACCCTAGGGACTTTCAAGGAAGCTGATTTATCCTTTATAGAGTCTGGGGTTTGCTGTCTGGGGAGAGTTTTGGTTTTATTGGACCTTCGAAATGGATTAGCATCCGATATTGATATAAAGCATGGGGATACTGTTTTTAATCAATCTCTGGATTATGTAGGTATACCTTTCAAATGTAACATATGTCACAATTATGGTCATTTGGTTTCTCATTGTCATTTATCCTTCAAAAAGAATTATCGTGATGAGATTAAACCAAAATCTGTGTGGAGAGTTAAAAATCCTATGGTTTCTGTTGACTTTGATGAGGTGGGGATTGATTCTGTGAGACCTAGGGATGAGGGTTTGGATATGGGTAATACATCTTGTATTCCAAATCTTAAATCTCTTAGTTTACCTTATCAGGGTGCGACTGTTGGTAATTTTGATGAGGGTTTCATATCTGTTTCTCCTTTAAGAAATCTGAGTTTCATTTCTCCTTTTAAACAATCTTTTAGTGGAATTGGTTATTTTCTTAGATCCTGTACTAAATTTAATGGGAATTATCCTATTTCATCTGGTTTTGGAGTGGGTAGAGGGGTTTTGGGTTTGAGCTTTGCTAGTCCAGTATTGAAGGAGAGTGAACAGTTTAAGGTTAACGGGGCGCTTAGAGCAGTGTTGACCCCTGCATTGGTTACATTATGATCTTGATGACCCTTAATTGTCGTGGTTTGGCTAGTAAACCAAAAAAACTAGCGGTTTGTAGACTTGTTGAAGATCAACATTTCGATGTTTTATTTTTACAAGAATCTATGGGTAATGGAAACATGTTTGCGGTTGAATTGGAATCTATGTTGAGGGGATGGACTTTTCTTTCCTTGGATGCTCGAGGTAAATCTGGAGGTCTCCTGTAGGTTGGAGATTCAGATTTTTTCACCTTCAGAATGCTTGGGGTGTGGGATCGGGACTTTGTGCATCTTTGTTCTCTATTGAACTTAATATGGATGTTTGTCTTTCCAACATCTATGGTCCTTACATTGACAGAGAAGCCTTCTGGAATAATCTTTTGGATTTAGATTGTCTTAAATGTGAAAAATTAATCCTAGGAGGGGATTTGAATTATTCCATGGGATTGTCTGAGATCTGGGGCTTTAGAGATAGATTGGATCCCCTTTCTGATTATTTTACAAAATCTTTGGAGAACTATGGTCTTGTGGACATCGTACCTTCAGTTACGATTCCCACATGGACTGTAGAAGAGTTGGCTCTGAAAATATTAGTAAAATACTTGATAGGTTTCTTATATCAGCTGATATGCTAGATTTTGTTTTTTTTTTAAGGTCAGTGGGTGGGAAGTGGGGGTGACTCTGATCATCATCCTATTTTTCTTCAAATTTTGAATAGGGGGATATAGTTGAAAAGCCCTTTCAAGTTCAATCCTCATTGGCTTGAAAATGATGATTTGGTTAAATCTTTGATTGAATCATGGGTGGCTTATTCTGATAATCTACATGATTACCTTGCATCTCACTTTTCCACCAATCTTAAGAGAATTAAGGGTGTTTCAATTGATTGGTCTATTAAGAAAAAGGAGCAGGAGTTCAAAGACTTAGTGGAAATTGAACTTTTGCTCACGGTTTTTTCTCATAAGTTTGGTTTTGGATTCTTGTCTGATGAGGATAAGGAGCTTTGATTGAATTGGAATATCGAAAGAGAAAAATCCTTTTGGATAGAGAACATGAAGCTAGACAAAAGAGTAGGGAAATTTGGTTGCTTTGTGGGGATGACAACACACCATTTTTCCATAAATTTTCTAATCAAAGAAAAAATACAAATTCTATATGGAAGATTAAAGATGATAGGGGAAACATGGTGGAAGGTTTTGAAGACATTGCTGGGGCTGCTATTAGTCATTTTGAGACACTTTTCCAGGCTGATACAAATCTTCATCTTACTGAACTTTTGAAAATCTCTGATAATTTTCCATCTTCCATTTCAGTTGAGGAGAATTCTGAGCTTATGAAGCTTGTTACTTTGGAGGAGATAAAATCAATACTTTCTCTAAGCAAAAACGATAAGAGCCCTGGTCTGGATGGGATTCCTGTAGAGGTTTATAGGACTCTTTTTGATGTGATGGGTTTGGATTTGTTAAGGGTTGTTGAGGATTCTAGGAAGAGTGGAAAAATTCCAGCAGTTTTTAACTCAACCTTTATTGTCTTGATACCAAAATCTGAATGCCCTAGTACTTTTGATGGGTACAGGCCTATTTCATTATGTAATTTTGGTTATAAGATTATTGGTAAGATTTTATCTACCAGGATTAAGACGGTATTGGGTAGATATATTTCTTATGAGTAGTATGGTTTTCTGCCTGGAAGGTAAATTCATGATGTAATGGGTGCCATTCAGGAAGGCATTCACTCTATACAATGTAAAGGTATAAAGTCTATAGAAAATTGATTTATCTAAAGCATATGATAGAGTCAGCTAGATTTATCTGCGGGTAATTTTAACCAAAATGGGTTTTGGTGTACCATTCATTACTTGGGTTATGAGCAGTTTAACATCTGTTTCTTTCTCTGTCCTGATTAATGGTGTGGCTTCTAGATTTTTTAGATCTGGACGAGGAATTAGACATGGGTGTCCTCTTGCACCTTTGCTATTTCTTGTTGTGGCTGAAGGATTGAGTAGGGCTCTTTTATATGCAAAAAACAATGGTTTTTTCAGGGGCATCTCTTTTGGAAATAATATTTCATTGACTCATGTTCTATTTGTTAATGACATTGTTATGATCATTGATGGATCTTCTCAGTCTTTATCAATTTTGTATGTAATTTTGATGGATTTTACTAAAGCCATAGGGATGATGATTAATGAGGACAAATCATCTTTCTATTACTCTAGGCTTGATGAAGTAGAGTTGATCTCTTTGCAAAATATTTTCTCATATACTGTTCTAAAAATTGACAGTGGTATGAAATACCTTGGCTTTTATTTAAAACCTTGCAGATATTTGCTGAAAGACTGGGATTGGCTCATTGCAAAAGTCGAGAACCTCATAAAAATTTGGAGTTATAGATGGCTGTCCAGGGGTGGTAAGCTTGTTTTGATAAAATCTGTTCTTGAGGCTTTGCCTGTTTAATGGATGCATTTCCAGATTCCTGTAGGGATTATTGAGAAAATCAGAAAACTTAGTTTTAAATTTTTATGGTCTTGTAGTGGTGGATCTTCTTCTTGGTTGCCTTGGAATTCTTGGAAGGTTTTGGCAAATCCAAAATCTTTGGGTGGTTGGGGATTGAAAGTACCTACTCTTTTTTCCAAAGCACTTGCAGCTAAAAGTGTTTGGAACATAATTCATGGCTCTAGGTTGTGGGTTCAGATTGTCAATCAGAAATATATCTGGCCTCTCACTTTGCTGGATTGGATCAGAGAAAAGGATAAAAAGAAATCAGGTATATCCATTTGGTGGAAATCTGTGCTATGGTCTTTTCATCTTATTGGTGATTTTGTGGTTTGGAAGATAGGGAATGGAACTAACATTCGTATTGGTATGGATCCTTGGGCAGGTTGTAAATGTTGCCAGTGCTTACCTTCACACTTGAGTGATACTATGCACTCTACAGGTTATTTCATTTTGAAAGGTGTTGGGACATTGACTGTGTCTTACTTAATGGAACAAGGTTGGTTAAGATCTGATGATCTAGGCCTAGTTGAGAATCTGGATATTAATGCTTGGAATGGATACTTAACCATTCTAAAATCCAATCATATGAGACTTAGAAATGAGGAGGATGTTCTTGTTTGGAATCAGGCTAAATCTGGTAAGTACTCCCCTAAAGTGGGATACATGCATTTGATTCTGGAACAACATGAGAAGGAAACTGCTTGGTGGTGGAATATGTTCTGGCATTTGAAGTGTCCCCTTAAGTCAAATATTTTTTGCTGGTTTCTTTTTTCAGGGAAAGCCCTCACTTGGGATATTCTTAATAGCAGGGGATGGGAAGGACCTGGACGTTGCTACCTTTGTAAAAGTGATGTTGAAACAAATTTACATTTAGGGGTTGATTTCCCTTATACAAAATCTGTTTGGAAGGAGATTGAAGCTAAGGTTAATATTCAGAATCTTTGGGTTGGGGAAACAATTCTTACCTGTTTGAAGAATTGGGTTTTCAACACTAAGGTAAAACAATCAGATCTTTGCCTGTCATTGTATCTTGGTTTATATGGAAGTCTAGAAGCCATAGCTATTTTGATAATTATACAACATCTCCTGTGCAGGTTTCAGCATTTAGTTTGGGTTTACTTTCATCTTATCCTCTGAATACTGTTGTTCTGAAGATTAGAATCATTACTGAGGAAGTTATTGACAAGACTAAACCTTGGGGTTTTTTTTATGGTTCAGCTTCTGGTAATCCACAAGTGTGTGGTGCTGGGGGTATACTTTTCCTGAAAGATGACCACTATTTCACTTTCAAAGCTGGGCTGGGGGTAGGGACAAACAATTTTACTGAGTTATTTGCATTGAAATTACTTTTAATCTTGGCTTTGGAAAAGCAGATTTCGAATATCTAGGTATTCGGTGACTCCTTGCTTGTCATAAACTGGATTTATGGCAAATTCAGAATTCATAATTTGTAACTTGCACAGTTACTTCAAGAGGTCAATAGACTTTCTGACTTTTTTGAGTAGGCAGATTTTAAACATATTTATAGGGAAAGAAATACTTTGGTTGACAAGTTAGCAAATGATGGTGGGAAAGTTTAGCTTGGGTATTGGTTTATCTCTGAGTATCATGGGTCTAGAAGACATGATACCTTTTAGGTTTTTTAGTTCAATATGAACATGGGGACAAGAGGGACTTTGTTGGATGATACTTTTTTGATCTATGTTGGTGACTGAATGGAACTAAATGTTTTTTTATTCTTTTTGTATATACACAAGGTTGTAATTTTGATGACCTTTGTATGGAAATGTTATGATGATATTTAGGTGGACATGCTGATTTCTGTGTGGAACTAAGCTGGATAGTCAGAGGTTATGGCAATATTTTTGGACAAATTCTAGTTTTTTGGATACATGGCGACTATCTGGGATAGTCTTGATGAAGTTTTATTTGGACAGGCTGTTTTGATAGCTGATAGAAGTATTTATATATGGAGATGACTTTTCTATGAATTTTTGGAGACTATTGATTGACATGTTGTTAATCTGTTGTTTTATGTAATTAAGACATATTTGACTTTGTATATCTTTTTTGAGCAGTTTGAAGATCAAATGGACACTTATCGTTTTTGATAGTGGCTCATCTGCAAAATATAATAAAAATTATGATTTTTTTCTTTGGAAAAAAAAATTGTAGTCTAAACTTGTGGCTATAATTATAGGATAGTAAAGCTTGGAAATTGTTCTTATTATATATATTATAAAGTTAAAAAATTAAATTCAATGGGTTTTGTGATTTAATTTTTAATGGAAATTGTGATAATTATGAAAAGTGAAAATTTTAAAGTTAAAGTGAATGAATTTGTAAGAAATTTTAATAGAAATTTTTATAATATTGGAGTGAAGTTAAGAAACTTGCATTGAAGGAATCTCGGTGAGTTTTTAATGGGTAACTTGCATTTGTTAATGTTTTTTTATTAAAAAAAAATTATTAAAAACTAATTTTATTAATTTAATAACATATTTTCATTATTTTTGTTTTCTTTATTATTAACCATTTAAATATTTGTCTATTAGTTTATATATAAATAAACTATTTTTGTTAATAACTATTTAATTTTAAAATAAATAAAAATTCAAATACAAACTAAATGATAATATTTAATATACTAAATAATATATTAATAATAAATAAAATGAAAATATATCACAATACACTAAATAATATATTAATTTAACAATAAAAAAATGAAAATATATAAGTGTGTTTTTATTAAAATACAATGAATAAATATAATAATATTTGCCTTCAAATTATTTCCATAATAATTAGAATTTTTAATTTTATATTATTTTTAAAATAAACAATAAATATAAGCTTAATTTTTTATTACATTATTTTACTAGTAGGGTTGAACGGATCTGTCGTATTGAACTTTTATTCATCGTTTGTGTGCCTCATTTGCTAAGGTAGCATGACGATGAGTTTTATCAAGCTTGTTTAAGTACAAGAAATGTTCTTCCTCCAAGGTGGTATCGGGTAATAGTTCTACAACGAATTTCAGAGAAGGAATCTCACACTCTATTGGAAGAGTGGCCTCTAGTCCATATACCAATTGAAATGGTGTGAAACCAGTGGATGTTTTTACGGTATTCATGTAGGCCCATAGTGCATAAAAAATTTGCAAATGCCAGTTAGACTGCTTGTCCTACCATCTGTTGAAGCATAGCTTTTAAGACTTTATTGATTGCTTCAACCTGGCCATTGGCCTATGGATAGTAAGATGTATAGTTGTCATGACAAAACCCTAATTTTTCACTTAATTCCACCATCATATTGTTTTGGAAATGTGACCCATGATCAGACACAATGGCCTTAGGGATCCCAGATATGGAAATAATATGGTTAAATAGAAAAAGACCAGTTTTATTTTTGTCTTCGACATACATAGGAATAGCCTCAACCCATTTAGTGAAGTAATCTATGGCCACTATGACGTAGCCATGACCCCCAGCTGAGGTAGGTCTACAATGCACAAAATCTATGCCCCATTTTGTAAAAGGGCCAAATGCTATGACAGGATGTAATGGAGCAGGATGGGTGTGCTTTTTCGATGTGAATAATTGACAAGGCAAACATTTTTTGATAGTTTCAATGCAATCCTTAAATATAGAGGGCCAAAAATAACCAACATGTAATATTTTCTTGGCAGTAGCCAACCCATAAATATGACCACCACAGGCTCCAGATTGGCAATCATTTAAAACAACATCAGCTTCTTCATGAGTGAGACAACATTGTAATATGGTGTCAATGCCACGGTGGTATAAAGTGTCATTTTTATGAGATAGTACTTGCCTTGGTGGCGAATGCAACGATGTTCATCCCATGTGGCATTGGGATGATATCATTGTGTCTAGAGATAGAGAATGAGATCTTCGTACCAGGGGTCAGATGTACTATTGAGGAACAAGGTTTCATCGGGTAATGAATCAATCGGTTGTGTTCCCTTATAAATATGGGGAAGGTCACACATAAGTGTAGCGAAGACTAGGGGCTTCTTAGAACTAGTTTTGGAAAATTCCAAGTCAAAGTCCTGAAGAATGACAATCCAGCGTGAGTATTTTCCCCCCAAGTACTTGACGAGTCAAGATATAATACATGGGGTTAGAATATGCGTATACTATGGTTGTATGAAGAAAAATGTAGTGACGAAACTTCTGTACTGCGATGACCGTGATAGGAGCAAGTTTCTCCACATGTGAATATCGGGTTTCGGAGTCTAAAAGACTCTTAATTAGATAATATATCACATGTTCTTGATTGTGTTCATCTGTATACAATAAGACCATACCAATGGTTGAAAGGGATGCATCCACATATAGGGAATAATCCTTTGTATAATTTGGTGGTTGCAAAACAGGTGCATGTGCAATAACATGTTTGAGGTTATTAAACGTGTGTTGTGCTAAGTCATCCCAAACAAAAGGGGTATCCTTCTTCAATAATTGCATGAAATTGTATGTTTTCTCACATAATTGTAGACAAAATGACGTAAAAAATGTTCCTTCTCTTGTAAACTTTGTAGTTCGGTAACATTGGTTGGGGCGGGTAGAGCCAGGATAACTTCAATATTCAGAGGGTCTATGCGGATGCCATCCTTGGACACAATAAAACCAACAAGTCGGTCAGTCTCAACATAGAAAACACACTTATGTTGGTTTAATTGAATGTTAAAGTGGCTACATCTGAGAAAAATAGCTCTCAGATGATCAACATGGTGATCTCGTTGCTTCGAATGGGAAGGTAGGTCATCAAGATAAGGTTCCACAATGTGTTTAATGTCACGGAAAGAATGTGACATGGCGCATTGAAACGTAGCACCGACATTTTTTCAAACAAAAAGGGAGTTTTATACAGGAAAAGGTTCCCCATGGGAAGATAAAAGTCCTCTTATGTTGATCTGATAGGAGTATCTCAATATGATTATAGCCAGAGAAGTCATCCATAAATCAAGAACATGACACTCCTGACACAGTTGTTGATAATTTGATCGATGTACGGGGTGGGGAAGTTGTCCTTAGGACAAGCCTGATTCAAATCATGAAAATCAATGAAAAACCTAATATTACCCTGCTTTTTATTGATAGGGACTATGTTGGACACCCATTCGGTCAAAGGAAAATTCAACTTCTTTCTAAATGGCTGCTGCTTTCCTTGGATGTACTTGATGTAGATTCTATTGAACTAGCTTGGAGCCAAGGTAAGTTTTAATCTTGTGAACTATGAGAGAGGGGTCTATCCCTAGCATTTCTTCATAGGTCCAAGTGAAAATATCTCTGAATTCCTTAAATAAGGCTGTATAAGACTGTATCTCTGAAGGGGAAGAGTTCAGGCCTATTTGGATGTTCTCTAGGATACCGGGTTTCACTGATATATCAACTGGAATGGTTTTAGTAATGTTACTTAAATTACCCTCAGATTTGACATCACGGGTAAGGATTGGGGATTGAGGATGACTTACTGTATCAGAAGAAATCATTGATGAAAATTATTCTTCTACCATATGGAAATTGGGAAGGAAATAATATCGACGATGATGATCTTTCCGGGGAATCTCATCTAAGGACATAACTTCCATTATGGATTCATCAAAAGGGAGTGAATGAAAAAGATAATATAGAGACGGGGGGTTTTCTAGCCAATACGGTAGGTGATAGGGATCTGAATCCACCAAAAAAATATCATTAATGGTGGGATCACTAGTGGTTTGAATAGCATGGTACATTACCTCAAAAAGACTTAATGATGTTGAATAAGCAATGGACTTTCCTTTATCTATGGTAAACGTAGAAATCATGTTCACAGATGCTGACTGCGAAATGAGAGGAGGATTAGATAACGGGAAGATTCCCATGAGTGAGGAATATTTGATGAGACATACTCCAATGTTCTGATATTGGGGGGTCTTGGAAGCCAAAAGTGGAACATTGTTTGTAGTATTCGAAGTTGCATTAGGTGAACAGAAATCTAACTAGTCAATAGTAACAATCCTCCCTCGGAATGGGAACTGAACTAACCAAAACACAGATGAAGCAACAAATTGCATAGCATAAAACCAGTTTCAACCTAGGAGAAGATTATAATATAAAGGAGCATCAACAACTTCGACGTGAATGGAAACTGATTCCCCCCCCAGCTCTACCTAGAGAGAGGGAAGTAATCCATAAGATCGAAATCCATGACCATAAAAGCCTTTAATTTCGTGGGTGAACGATTAATTTTAGGAGAATTGATAGCTCTCCAACAATAAAAAGACATGACCAAGGTTGAAGCTCCCTCCTCCAATACGGTATGACGAATTGTTTTCCCAATAGATTTTGTGGACAACTAGAAAGAAAATTGACGAGAGAGCCTAGATTTAAAATCATCCAACTTGAAAGTGATGATGTTGTTGTTTTTAGGATCCAGTGCTCCAAGAACTGATAGAAAGTTCTTTCACTTTGTAGGACATGTTTGGAGTACTACGAGAGTCGACATAGTGCACCGTGCTTGATCCAGATCTTCCACTATATTATAGTACTGGGAGGCACGTGCATTAGGATTTAGTATGGACTTTTGAAGTGTACTCGAAGGTGGGAGAAGAATTGCATCAATATTAGTTTTTTCAATATGAAGACCATTAGGAGGAGGAGTGGATGTTGAAGATTTTTCAGGGGGAACATTACCAGTTTTCTTTTCTGGAGGAGGGTCATAGCTTTGGGATCGAGTATTAAGGTGAACCATTTCACTTGACATCATTTTGAATTCATCTATGGAAGATAAATAAGGCTCAAGCAAGAATTGATGATCAATCAATTGTTATTAGGTATGGAAAGGGTTTGTAAGAACTGGCAGGGTGGGGGAATTTTTCAAAAAATTGCTAACTTCCTCACAATGAGGACACTCTTTAATGAAGTGATCACCTCCACAAATCAGGCACATAAAATTTTCCTTTCTCTTATTCTTAGAATCACCATCAGGGTTTTGTGTTTTGTTTCCTTCCTGTTGGCTGTCTGATTTCTTGGATTTATTTTTACCTTTATTCTTTCCTCCCGAATATTCTTTGGATTGGACTGCATTTACTTCGGTGGAAACAACAAGAGGGGAAATAGTTTTGAATGGTGAATAGGTTGGCTAACTGGTGCAGTAGGTTGATTTTTATTTTTTGTGGATTTTTTCATTGATTGAGTTTGAACTGAACCAATAACGCCATCGACTGGTGGTTCTGTTGCAGGTCTTGAAGGATCTGATGTAGGACGAGGAGCGTGAAGAATTAAGTCATACAAGGTTCCTGACTAGGAATAGACCAAGTCTAGGTACTGAGCACAACTAATGGCCTGATCCTCAGTAACAACATCTCCCATGGAGACATCCCTAGCAATGGGGGGAAGTAAATATTTCGTAAACCAATCGGTGAGTAACTTATCACGAATGGGAGCCTTAATTAACCTACGTATTCATCTCCATTCATGTATCTGATTGGAGATATGGGTAGAAGTAGTCTAGAGAAGTGATGTTAATAGGTCTGTACATGTCTTGTATCAAATTGGTAATTGAAAATGTGTTAAAAAGGCCATTGCTAAGGTGTTAAAGTCCCAAAAGGAATGTTGAGGTAGCTCGATATACCATTTCACAGCTACTCCGATGAGAGTTCTCTGAAACAAATGTAGACTAATTGAACCATCCATCTGAGAATTATATGAGCACCATAGATGAAAATTCATCACATGGTTCTGGGGGTCCTCACCGGGTTTACCGTCAAATTTAGGTATGTCCGAGGGTAACTTAACCGGGATGGTTGACCATGAGGGATCATGATGTATTGGATCATTGATCAATCTAGACAAATTTGGAAGATCTAAGGTATCCAGAAATGGTAATCGTTGATTAGATTGGGGGTGCTGGTAATATTGATATGGAATCTATGGACTAGTAGGACCATATACAGATTGATAAATGGGGATATATGATGCCCCCATGACCGGTTGGTTTGTTGGTTGATTTCCAAAAGAGCCACTAGAGGGCCCGCCAAGTGGTGGGCCATCCGATGCAGGTGGGCCTCCAGGGGGTGGATCTCTAGGTGGTGGGCCTCCATGTGTTGGGCCTCCAGATGGTGGACCTCCAGGTGGTGGACCTCCATGTGGTCCTCTAGGGGGACCTCCTGACGGTGGTCCTCTCGGTGTACCCTTAAAACCTCCAACAGTATTTACAAAAGTTCCTCCATATGATGGGACATTAGACCAATTAGGTTTCGCCCAAGGGACATAAGAATTCTCAGGGTAAGGAATTATAGGATAAACATCCCCTGATGGTGTCGGTTGATAAGTTTTATTAACCATAAGTGGTTGATTTCTAGGGTAAGTATAACCCCAAGAAAGTTGACTAATAGCGGGTTGAACCCATGAAGGTTGTCCCTAGATAGGAGAGGGTATAACTTTATTGGTATTAATAGGAGCAGTGTTTACTATTGGTGGTTCCGTCGGTAGGTTTTTCCCCATACTAGAAACGGTTCCCCTCATAGGTAAAAAAAATTAGGCTGGGGGGTGCACCCCAGGCATTGAAACTATCGGGGGAGTGGAAATCGATGGGGAATTTTGATTATGCGGAACGGGGGTGGAGGGTTGACATAGATTTTGAGTAACCATGTTCTGGGCTGGTGACCCTATGATTGGATCTAATTGTGATGGTGAAGGGCATGATATCCAGGTGGGGTTGTTTGTGAACAATGGGGGAGAGGAGAAATACTTCTCCTTTTTATATCATTTCATAGATTACGCAAATGTTGGATAGATTGATGGAGGGGTCCGAGGAATTATTGATTCGAGGGGGCCTCTCGAATGGGAGTAACATAGGATGGTATATTTGTCCCTTGTTCAGAAATGGCATGCGCTAGAGAGGTCTCCCAAAAAGGAGAATTTGGACCAAACTATGTTGCTACGGTATCATCTGATGGGTGATTGAACACCCAATTCGAGGAACCATATTGGCCTTCCATTGGAAAGCGAAAGGAATTATATTTAGTGGAAGGTTGTTGAACTAATAAGGGATGGTCATAAGAAGAAAAATCTCCCTAGTTTTAGTAACTAGAACACCTTCTACATGAGAATCAATAGTAGATGTTTGGTCCATAGTTTCACCTTCATTTCCTTCCATGAGAGGAGGAGAGTCAGGTGGTAAACCCTGCAACCTATGAGAATGTCTCGTAGGAAGATCAGCCATGGTGTGGTTTGAGTTTTGATACTCTAGAATTCTAAACAAAATAAGAGATCACACACAAAAAAACCTATGCAAGCTAAGGCCACAAGAAAACTTAAATGATAGGATAAGCTTATGATAGCTGGTTCCTAACTAGGATTTTCAAGTTGTCACAACTCGTGATATACTATCTGGTCCAACAATAAAATGTAACAAGGAGGATTGGGACCGTACCCTTTCTTAGATACTTGACTACCTAGATGGCATGTGTGTAGTAGCTCCCTGAGTGTTGTTCTCGGTGTATTGCTCCAACAATAGGGCCAAGAGGATTTTCTCAGTTCGTTAGGGTATCCTAGAGGGGTCTCCCGATATAATCAAGGTACATGGGAGCTCAAATCCATATTATTGTTGTCTAATGCACAACTGTGTGAAATGGGCCTTTCGATATACAACCAAGTACGTGAAGTACCTTTCGATATACCTCAAGGGTACGTGAAAGGTTGTTCGATATACCGGAGGTACATGTAAGAAACACACGATCCCAGGGATGCAATGTAGGAAAAAAATGACAGCTCCTATGTTTTAAGATGCCGAAACATATCTCTATCCTATCACTCAAGTTACTAAAAATATTAACCTAAGCTACCATTGATTTTATCTTGATTGCTAGCGAATGTTTGTGGAATGTATATCAAGATGAAAAGTTAAGATCTATATGCATTCAAACTCTTTTTCTTCGATGAAGGATAACTAGAGTAGGGGAGAAACCTTTCTTCTTTTCAAACACAAATGCCATGCTACTTTCAACAATTTAAACTTCAAGATATTTAAAAAATTCTCAAACAAATAAGCTTTTCACCATTAAGGATACAAAATATGTTTGAAAGGAGAAAGGAAGGAGATCCTCTAATGCCTAAAAAAAAATATACTTTTTCAATTAATCTCATAAATATTTACTTTCCTAAGCACTAATGCAAACTATGAGTTATCAAAACAAAACAAGGTAACTATCTTCTTTTGTCTTTTTTAATATGATTCGAAAAAGAAAGAACACTAAACAACTGAAATTGACTAATTGCAAAGGAGCCACAAATCTTCTTTTCTCACAAGCCTACAATCACTTTCAGAGAATGAACCAAGCAAACCATGCATCCAAAACTGTAATTCATACATAATTTCCTCAACTACAAATTCCTTATTGTTGAAAAATTCTAGATCTAAACTCAAAAAGTGAGATCAGGCTATCAAACTATCGGATTCAGCAAGAAAAAAATAAGCAAATTGAACGGCAAAATCAGAGAAGCAAAAATATCAAATCACATGCTCTAAGACAAAGATTGACCTACCTCGGCATGCTGTGTAAGGCTTCACCAGAGTGCCAATAGGGGGTGGGTGCACTCTACACGTTGAGTAAAGGCGCCAGTGACACTATATGCAGGATGGAAGAAGGCACCAGCGGTGCTTATTATTTGAGTGCAATAGGCGTCAGGGAGGGGTTGTGCTCTGTCATATCTACCCACGTGCACTGGTAGAACCACAAATGAAAAAAGGCCAATCAATTGTAAAATAGACCAAAGGTGGACTGAGATGGACTGATAAAGAAGTAAAGCAAACTTCAAAAGAGACAATTGACAAGATAATAAGGTGGATCACTCACCTTAGTAAGTCAAGTGATCCAAGCAAAGAGAATGACAGTTTTACAAGTAAGAGTGTTACCACATATCTTATATCTAACTGGATCTGCTCCAGATCTAACCCGATCTATCCCAGATCTGATTGGATCAAGTTATCTGCAGTATGGTCGCCAGTTTTGTTTGTAGGAATTTACTCAACCAGTACAGACACTGCTTATTACTCTACCCTGTATGGTACAAGTCTAGAACAAAAAAACACATCAGTATATCCTTCCCCTAGATGGCTAATCTATTTAAATGAAATAACTCTTTTACCTTAGATCTGAATGTCTTGGCCTTCGTTTCACTGCTCTTCATGCGATCTATAGTACCTACAAAGAAGCATAAAAAAAGGACAACAAGATAAGAGTAACAAGATAGATTAACAATCCATATTAGTGATCAAGGAATCTAATAATAAATTATTGATATTAACACAAATCAAATATGGGAAAGGGAAACACTTTTGTATTAATCAAATGGAAAGAGAAAGTTACAACCAAAGCCTTGATGTCAATAGCTTTGTCTCCACAAGGTCTTTGACATGCTTACAAAAGTCTTCACTCACACAAAACTCTTTTCTCTTTACACTCACCCAACTTTGCCTCAATACCATACTTCAATCCAACAACATAAGGATGCTCTTCTTGGTCTCCCTTCACATAGTCCATGAAGCCTTCTTTTATAGGCCAAGGGAGGTTCATATGAGATGATATCTTTTGGGAAAAGGATAGGGGATGATCCCTATGGGTGAGGAGGTCAAGTTCCAGCTCTCCCTAACAGATAGGAACTTTCTCCATGAGATATTTCTCCTGGAAGCTTCTCAAAACTTCCTTTTTTTTCTCTTTTTATCCTGTTGGCGCTCCTTGCAGTGGGGGTATGATGCATTAGTGTTTTTTGTGAACAGGGTATAGGTGCTAGAAGTGCCTAATTTCAATGAAAAAAAGGAACCAATGCTATGTTATAGGAGGGAAAGTGCGCCAACCAACTTAAGAGTGGGAAAAAAATTATCCAAACGAATCCCTGGCCAAGTGCTTTGAAGGTTGTTAGGAATCCATGTATATTTCAGGTGCAACAGTGACCTCAAGCATGGCTTGGCTATGAAACTATGTATTTAAGCCATAATCCATAATAGTTGGGCTGAGTGGCAATAGATTTCTAAGTTCCAAGCTTGTTTCATGATATTTTCATTTTAATTCAAGGATTATTTATGTGAGAAGTTTTAGTCCATGATTGTTTCATTTCATTTCCTATGCATTAAGCTCTACATATTTCATGAAAAATAAAATATTTGCGAGATAAATTAAGGTATTTAATGAGTGTATTGAATTTTCATATGCATTGAACTCTGCATATTTGTGAATGAATACTAAAATACAACTCATGTATAAGAAACATCGCCATACCTTTATAATTGCTCCTTGCTTGCAATGAAGAATGAATGTTTCAATGTATCCAAGAGGTCAAAGAATGTTTCAATCTATAATAGAGGTCCAAGAATTGTCCAATGTAGTTGGTTTTTCCAAGAGGTCTAAGAAAGTTTCAATTTTCTGAAAAAAAATCATTCAATACATGTGGTTGAACATGAAAATAAGAAAATCCCGTGAATACAGGAAAATAGGAAAAAAATGGTGTGTAGGGAAAGTTATTTTCAGTCTTATTCGGTCGCATAACACATGCGTGTTAATAACGTGCATGCTCCATCAATGTATGTGCATCCTTGCATAATATTTACAACATTAACTAACAAACCTTCATACCCTTAAATGCATGGAGAGGAAAGGTGGTTCAATAGCATGTGCGCATTGTCTAACTTCATTGTCTTTCATTATGGCCCTATACAAGTAATTAATGTAGTGAACATGTGGGAGAAAGGGGTTAAGTGATAGGGGTGGGGATGGAGGGAGGGAGAAAAACAAGGTGGTTGATAGAGGGAGAGAGGGATGGGGGTGGAGGAGTGGGGTTGGAGAGAGAGGGGGATGAGGGCTAGCAGTAAGGGTAGTATGATAGAGAAAGAGATAGAGTGGGGTGGTAAGGTTAGGAAGGTGAGGCATGGGGGGTTATGGGTTTATACAAAGAGAGAGAGGGAGAGGGGTATTGTGGTAAGGTTGAGACTGGAGTGGGGCGTTAATGGAAAGAGGATGAGATGGGGAGGCAGGATTAGCAAAGGTNGGGTTTTAGAGAGAGAGAGACAGATTGGGGGTTATGGGTTTAGAGAGAGAGAGAGATCGGGGGTAAGGGGGTGTGTTGATGATTAATGTGAGGGATTATTGTTAATGGGAGTAGGGGGAAGAGAGAAATATATTGAGGCTTTAGTTGGTGTGTCCATGAGATCTAATAAAGTTCCAATTTTCCAAAATAAAATTTGTTTAATATGTGTGGTTCAACAGGAAAATAAGAAAATCACGTGAATAGAAATGAATACGAGAAAATAGGAAAACATGGTGTGCAGGGAAAGTTATTTTCAGTCTTATTTTGTCACAGAACATGTGCACGTTCAAAATGCACGTGCTCCACCAATTTGTGTGCATTCGTGCATAATGTTTACAACATTAACTATCAAATGTTCACAAAAGTTAAATGCATGGATAGGAAAGGTGGTTCAATAACACGTGTGCATTGTTTAACTTCATTTTCTTTCATTATACCCTCTCCAAGCAATTAATTTTGTGGACATGTGGGGAGAGGGGTTAAGTGATAGGGGCGGGGAGGGAGGCAGGGAGAAAAAGAGGGTGGTTGAGAGACGGAGAGAGGGATGGGGGGTGGAGGAGTGGGGTTAGAGATATAAGGGGGAGGGGGTATAGAGGTAAGGTTATTATGACAGAGAAAGAGATATAGTGGGGTATTAAGGTTAGGAGGGTGAGGCATGGGGGGTTATGGGTTTATACACACAAAGAGAGAGAGAGATTGAAGTAAGGTTGAGAGTGGAGTGGGGGGCTAATGACATGAAGAGGATATGGGGAGGGGGCATTAGTAGAGGTTGAAAGAGAGTGGTTTTATGGGTTGTGAGAGTAGGAGAGNGTTAGTGGTATGGGGAGTGAATATGGACCTAGGGTTATAGAGAAAGAGGGAATTTTTTGGGGGCATGGTTAGTGGTAGGGGGAGGGGAATTAGGAGAGATAAGGAGAGAGAGATAGATTGGAGGTTAGGGGTTTATCTATATAGATAGATAGAGAGAGAGAGAGATAAGGGTTAATGGTGGTGGTTAGTGGTAGGAGTAGGCAAAAGAATGGGAGAGAGGGAATGAAGGGGTGGTTGAGGGTAGAGGAGAGTAGG
>LPNX011165655.1:186853-276844 GCA_001517045.1 Pseudotsuga menziesii | reverse complement strand
CATATATCATAGCTCATGCAAAGTTTGATGAAAAATCATTGTTTTAATAATTGGATAAATGATCGCAAGTGGACTTTGGAATCGATCCATGCATGGTTGGAAATATTTGAGGGCACATGGTCACCTCCTGTCAATGTGTTGATGGTATAAAACACTTGCAACCCTAATCGCTTGTCATTCTCCCTCCGAAGTTCATGCTGGCCTTTGGGTTGCTCTGCAAGGTTTCATGGTGGCCGTGAGTGTTCTTCTTGTTCTAGCTTGCTCCAAACCTTGGGTTATGTTGCTGTAGTCTTCGGTGTTCGGTCTTATTGCCATCCTTCTTAGCTGCGGGTTTTATTATGCGAGAGTTTACTGGTGTGTTTGCTCTTGGCTTGTAGCTTGTCCTTAGCTCCATCCTGCCTTCCCCGTGGCCTGTCGCTACGAAGAGAAGTTAAGTTTCATTGCTGTTGGTTGTGCTCCATCGACGTCGTAGGGTTTTGAAGATTTGTATGCACACTTTGCAGTTGGTGACAGTCCTGTCGCTAGACTGTTCGTTACTCTTTATTAAGGTAAATATTTAGTTTTATTTTCAGAATAGAAGATTCATAGTAAAGTTATATTTTACAATAGGGTTTACAATAGTGAAAGAGTTTTGAAACTAACGCTCATTATTGTGCTCTCTTTGTAGGAACTCATGGCTACTTCTTGCAACCTGTGACGAAGATAATGCTGGTTGTCTTCAAGGGCTTGTGGCCCCAATCCGGTAAGCTTTGGGTTCAACGAATGGGTTCTTACCCTACTTGCAATAGGTTGTCGATGGCGAAACCCCGAGCTTGGAAGCTTGTCCAGTTTCGCCATTAGTTATATGATTTTCTTGTTTTTAAAATGTAATTGGTTCTACTCTGTTGCAAACACTTGCTATGTCGTTGGGTTGTCTTGGCCTTGAGCTGGGTGTTGTAATTAGTTTAAGTTTCTAGCCTTACGGCCTGTCAATGCAATACATTAGTTTTTAAAAAGATTTTCTTCGAGCTCAGACTCATTTTTGCAGTGATAATGTATAATGTGACTCTGTGTATGTTAGGGTTTTCCCTAACTGACTGTTAATAAATAATTTTTCTGTCTATTATATTTTGTAAATAGATTAATGTTTTTAATTAAGGATGTAACCCAGTCAAAATGTATAATTTATAAAATTAACCTACCTGTTCGGAAAGAACAAACTAGGGTTTTCCGGAATGAAACCCTTGTCTAAATGAATTCTTCAATTCAATAATAATAGGATTCTGCTATTTGTTAACTCTATTAAATTTATATTATTACAGGTGTTTTGGGATAATTTAACTTGTAACAATACATTTGTCTTTTCATTTGTCCTTAAAAGGGACTGTAAACAGTCTAAAATAGTTTAATTGTTTATTGATAAAATAATCCATGTAAAAGGATTGTAGCTTAAATGTTTTTATCTGTATAGATCAAATAAATTTGATTTAGGGTTTCGACCCTGAAGTTTACCTTTACTGGTATAAGCCTGTTTGATAATTATAAACAGTTCTTTACATAGATAGATATTTATTTTTATATTAGTTATTAATCATATTCTCATTGCTTTTAGTTACTAAACTGACAGATAGAATTTACTCAGAGTTCTTTGCAAAGATAAGCTTAGATTCTGTAACTTAGTTTGCTCTTTATAAGTTAAGTACTTTTAATATAACCCTATTTAGTTTATATTAATTATTAGTCTTAAATGAATTGATATTATTAGAAAATAAACTAAATGATTAGTAGTATGTTTCTTTACTGAACTGAATGTAAACATTGCAATTCGACTGTGATTTTTCGGCTGCATTGCAATCAGTTACTAAGTGAACATAGAGAAATATAAACCTATCATTACACATTTTAACCTCCATAGTAATTTAACTTGAATAAAAATTAATCTACTGTCTGTACATACACAATCTTATCTAATAAGATATTTTCTCATCATCTTAATCCTTCTACCTGTACTAGATTACTGCTATTTCTTTTCCAATATATTTACATAAATAAGGTTGTTAAAAACAATAAACATAAATATCAAGATCATTATTCTTTTTAATAATAACCTACATCCTGAAATAAATTACTCTGCTACTACGAAATGCAGAACCATATCTATTCTATTCAGTCTCTTAACATATTCTTTCATCTACTGTAAATACTCTATCTGTGCTAGAGTACGGCCTGGTCCTTCCAGGTGTGGAAAAACAAAGACTAGAATTAATTTCCATTCTAACCGTCATTACTTTTCAAATTCATTTCTTCAATAATCTAAAAAAGATTACTAACTTCTAACATTTTACAAACTGAATATTTAACATTCATTTAACAGTTAGATTTAGATTCATCTATCTAATGCAGTAAAACAAAATAATGTAGAACCTGATTAGGATAAACAACAACAATGTTAGGAGGCTGTTCCTCCCTACCAAAATCCTGGAGAGCGCTCAAACAACGCTTCCTTAGGACCCTCGAGCCTGTTCCTGGTCTTCTTGGTTGAGAACTAGTGGAGCATGCAAACAGTAGACTGATCCAATAACTCAGTAAAACACCCCGCACTCAGTAGTAAGATCTTTTAGCTTAAAAGCTGCACTAGATCACTCAACAGTTATCCCCTCAAACCCTTTTCCACCATTCCCTTCCATTGAATTTCTCTGAAGTACATTCACTTGAATGATCACTTCTCTAGAATGAGCAGCCTCAGCTCTCTTCAATGGGCATTTTTATAAAGATTGCCTAGGTCTTTTGAGTTAGTTTTCATTAATTGAGCCACCTGCTCCGATTCCACTTTCTTGGGGAATCATAACCCCAAATGTAGGGAGGTTGCCAACTGCAATAGTTGGAAGTGGTTTGAGGATGCTACCACATGTCTGTTTTCTCTCCACCCAGTCTCCTCAACCAATTTGACTAGTAAACACTCTTTTAACAGCTCTCCTAAACTGTTGTCTCTTTCTTTCTTTATTTATAATTAAAATATTCAGAGTTACATTAAATATCCTTGACTCTGCTAAGTCATCAATTACAACTTAGCATAAAATTTAACATATTGTCCTAAAATAAAATCAAATAATATAATATTGTTTTTGCAAAATTGGGGCATGTGGCATTTTCCACCTACCTCACGCCAATCGTCAGTTTCACCCTCGTTGTGGGGGTTTTCATGGGCAGAGGTCGCAAAAGAGTGAGTGGGTGTAGACTGGCATTTCGTTGTCTACACCACTCGATTGCTTGTTTAGAGAAGCACGAGAGGGATGGCGATTATCTTTGGCTGGGTAGGTAGGTTTGGCCTAGGGCTTATTAAGTCACTGTGAGTGGTTTTCCCTACCTCGGCAGTTTTTTTAATGATCATCTATGGACAATCGTTTCGATCCAGAGGTGAAGTTTCCTCTTACCTAGGGCTGTACTGAGCTAGGATTTTTATCTGTCTTGATGTGTCAAAAGAAGGAGAGAGAAGCTTAGGCTTATGCCCAACTCTCATTATAAGCTTTGCTTGGTTGATGTTTGAAATGTTTCAGGATGATATGGTAATGTTTCTTAGTTGTTATGAATACATGTTGTTTTTGGTTATGTTATATATGCATCTAAGACTTGTTTGGATGATTTTTTTTTAGCCTCAATATCTATTTAGCACCATGCCTCGAAAAGGGAAGAAGAAGGCCTAGGATGTGGAAGACGATCCAGAAGTAGAAATCATTACCAAGGTAGAGATTATATATGAAGATACTAAACCAGTGACTGGAGCAGATCCAAAATTTAGATGGGGCCAAGTATATCAAATGATCAAAGATCACACAATTCTAGGGACATGTTTGGAAGATATACCAATATATACGAATATAAAGAGGTCATCCATCATGAAGGAGTCCACTCGGCTCGGACTATTTCCATGTTTTGGGGTCATCGACTGGATACTGCCAAGAATAAATGTAGTCAAGATGATCATGGAAGATGTAAATGGGCAAGGTTTTGCTACTTATAGTCCAGCTTATGTGGCTCAAGCATGTAAGCTACCCTCAGCTCAGATATATTTGACAGAAAAATTGTTGAAGGAGTTAGACCTGGATGTTTTCGATTGTATTAAGAAGACGATGATTCACAGAAAGCAGTTCAGAACAAAGCATACTAGGGAGTATTAAACTGCGAATTTACGTACTCCATATAGGCTCATAGCTTTGATGTTGAACCAAATATTTGGGTGAGCACATGGAAAAATCTATAAGATAGGTTGGGTACCAGTAATATTTTTCGTAACCACCAGAGGCACTATTCTCAACTGGGTTGACATTATCTCACACCGTTTATCTTCGTGTGTCAACATAGCATTGGGAGGGACATCACAGAAGAAGTCATAATTCTACATGATCTCTTTACTGGTAGATTGAATCTTTTGTATTCACCAGTTCTCGGGGATGAAATGTGAATGGGATAAAACAAAGACCCCATTGTATTATGCGTACCAGCTCTTATGGGCCCATAAATATTATAGTTTTTACAAGAAAATTTGTGAAGACTTCATCATGCCGCTCTATAAGCTAACATTCCTCACAAATTGTAATTGCATGTCTGAAAAGACATTAGAGTTCGTAGAGAAGAATGGCTCCAGAGCTACTTCTCTATTTCCAAAGTATGCTACTGACTACGTGTGCACAAGGAGATAGTGAGAAAACTCTATATAGATGGGATTGGAAACTTCTTGCTTCATCAAAAAAAGGCTGTGTATCCACCTCTCCCATTGTACATAGGCAATTACAAATTTGCTAAAGTAAAAAGTGCATCCGATTTTGTAAAGGAATTAGAACATTTTCATTTTGGGGAAAAACATTTTCATAGAAATGATTCAGCCAACAAAATTGCAGATTACTGTGCAGCAGTGGGTGTGCATTTTGAATATGCATACTATTGGGACAGAGATGAAGAGATTTTCTGGAATGCCCGAAATATGACAGCCTTGAGGCGTAGGTTCAAGAAGAAAATAAATGCTTTGGGTGGTAAAGGGGGCCGTAGTAGTACTATTGAGCATAAGCAACAAGAGGAAGAAGCTGAAAAGAAAAGAGAAAAAGAAGCTGCAAAGAAAAGAGAAGAAGAAGCCCACAAGTTATCACAAGAAGCAGAGTAGCACTTGGTTGAAGAATAAAAAATGAAAAGGAAAGAAGAAGAATCAGAAAAGAAGAGGGGAGAAGAGGAAAGTAAGAAAAAATAAGAAGAAGAAGAGCAAAGAGTATGGGATGAGATTGAAAAAATTAAGAAGCAAACGACTGAACGAGAAAAATAAGCAGAAGAAAAGGCAACCAAGGAGTTAAAGCAAAAATAGCAAGAAGATCTGGATCAAGAGAGTTAGGAGTAGGGACAGAATCATGATGATCCTATCAATCCAGTTCTTCCATCAAGCAGCATGGCAACAAAAGATGTAGCTCTAACATTAGAACTTGGTTTGATTCCTTTTATCCCATATCAAGAGCTGGAGGTGGCTGACCTTAACAAAATTTTCTATGATAGAAATAATAGAAGGATTGTAATGAGAACTGAAAAAAGGGTAGACACCGGAAACAAATATACAGGAGTTATGGTGACTGAGAAAACAGTTGTTCATGGGACTAACAAGGATCCTAAGCTCCTTGCAAGGGCAGTTGTAGCCTCAGCCCTTGCAAATGTAGATAATGTGGATAAAATGGTGGATGATCTGGAGAAATACAAGGAGAAAATATCTCAAATGAAGGAAACTTTGAAGCAAGAAAGAGGTGAAGGACAAAGTGTTAGTTTTTCAACATTAAGATAGCAATATTAGGATCTTTAACTGAGAGAATAACAAGCACATCAATCAAACACAAGAGACAATGAACACAGTGTTTTTCCTTAGGGAAACCATAAATGAGAAAACCATGAAACTTCCTCAAAGATAGAATCAACACCAAAATAGAAAATCCCAAAACAATAAGCGATATCCCGACAGCAGTAATCTTCTTCTTGTCTAGCCCCAGTGTCTTCTCCTTCCTCAACTATGCACTACACTTGAGTGTGGATAAGTTGTGTGTTAAATAGAGACTCCAATTCTCTATTTATACTAATCCCGGCATGACTAAAACCCTACTAGGGCTGACCTCTACTAGGAGAGTCTAATAACCCTAGTGCCCCGGAACTGCAGGGACTTTAACCCTTAGACAATCGGAGGGTTACTCACTATGACTTGACATGACTTGTTTACATAATAGATCCTCCTGATTGGAGCATCAGGGCATGACAATATGACTCAATTACATAACAGATACATCCTGGAATAAACATCAGGTTACAAGACATAAGATACATAGATGAATACATTCCAAAGTTACAAATATATCAACACTCCCTCTTAACTAGGAAGGTATTCTTTCGACACAATTTTCAGCACTGATCTTCTTCTTTGCATCAATTGGATCATCTCGTCATCTTCAAGTCTTCTTTAGTCTTCGAGTCTTCAAGTCATCTTCTTTCTCTTTATCACAGGATCTGCATCATCATGACTACTGGCTCATCACTGCTGGATCATCACTCGATCTGGATCATCATCAAGTCTAGATCACTTGATCTGGATCATCGAGTTTGGATCATCATCACAACTAGATCATCATCAAGTCTAGATCATCTCATCTGGATCATCATCAAATCTGGATCATCATCTACTATCTCATAATGGTGCTATCTCGATTCTTCTCATCACAGGAAGTTCTACAGAGTCAATCCTATAGGCCTACCCTTCATGTAGGTCTTCATCAGCGCTTATATCTGACACTTAAGTTAGAATGGCCCGCCCATCTCTTACATCTGACCACATCTTGTCAGAAAGGCATGCCCAACACTCACATCTGACCTCATCTTGTCAGAAAGGCCCAACACTCACATCTGACCTCATCTTGTCAGAAAGGCTCAGCACTTATATTCGACCATGTGTAAACACATCGCATCGAAAAGGCTCTGCACTTACATCCAACCTCATCTTGTCAGAAAGGCATTGCACTTACATCCAACCCAATATTGTCGGAAAGACATAGCACTCACATCTGGTCATGTGTAAACACATTGCACTAGAATGGCTCAACACTTATATCCAACCTCATCTTGTCGGAAAGGCTCTGCACTTACATTCGACCATGTGTAAACACATCGCATCAAAAGGGCATGCAGTCACATCTGATCATGAAGGAACTAATCCTATCATCGCATTAGAATGGCCCCCAGCCCTAGACTGAGCTACTTGGTAACTGACCAGGTGCCTACATTCCCAGAATGGCAGTTGCCCTTACATCTGTCCTACTCGACAGAATGGCCAACAATCACATCTGACACGGGAGGAACCTAATCCTTTAGCCATGATAGAATGGTTCAACCCTTACATCTGATCAAGTGGGAACACATCCCTCTATCACATCAGAATGGATTCTCAGTCCTAGACTGAGTTTTCTTGGGAACTGACCAGGTGCCTCCATTCCCGGAATGGAAGTTGCCCTTACATCTGTCCTACTTGACAGAATGGAAGGAACCAATCCTCTCACCATGACAGAATGGCTCAGCCCTTAAATATGACCATGGAAGGAACCAATCCTCTCACCATGTCAGAATGGCTATGGGTCTCATCACTTTCTCTTGGAGGAAACCTCGATCTAGAGAACACCAAGCTTCTCCTTGAAGTACTCAAACTTCAGCCTAGCCAATGGCTTCGTCAATACATCAGCTATATGTTACTCCATCGCAACATACTGGAGCTTCACTGCTCCCCTCTGCACCATATCCCTGATATAGTGATACTTGATCTCGATATGCTTCGACTTGTCATGGAACACTGGATTCTCTGACAACTTCACACAACTCTAGTTGTCACAATGTATATAAGTAGCATCCAACTGGAGATCAAATATATCAGACAATAGCTTCCATAGCCATACTACCTCACAACTAGCTAAACAAGCTGCGACATACTCTGCTTCAGCTGTACTCAGTGCCACACAGGATTTCTTCCTGCTAAACCAAGAGATCACACCTGATCCCATACTGAAGCAACATCATGAAGTGCTCTTCCTATCAATGGCACTACCTGCCCAGTCTGAATCAACATAACCCTCCAGGTTAATCTTCTAATTCACATTGTACTTGAGCCCATAATCAACTGTACCCCTTAGGTATCTCAAAATATGCTTTGCAGCAATCAGGTGAACATTTCTTGGATCTGTCAAGAACTGGCTCAAGGTGTTCACAGCAAAGCAAATATCTGGTCTCGTGTTCGTCAGGTACACAATGACCCAATCATTTGACGATACATCGTGGCATCAACCATCTCTGATGAAGCATCACTCAATAGCTTCATGTTCGGTGCCATAGGTGTGGCCATAGTCTTGCAGTCCATCATCCCAAATCTTTTCAAGGTCTCTACTGCATACTTTCCTTGTCCAAGGAAGACTCCATCTGCACTCTGCCACACCTCCATACCTAAAAAATAATGTGTCATACCCAAGTCCTTCATTTCGAACTCGGCGGCAAGATTTCTCTTCGTATCAGCAATCAACCCATCCATACCTGTCACAAATAGATCATCTACATATAGTAGAAGTATCACTGGGTTGCCATCTTCAACCTTGTAGTAAAGGTTGGAATCTGCTTTACTCTTGGTAAAGCCCAAACTGGATAGAAAGCTGTCAATTCTACTGTACCATGTCTTGGGTGCTTGTTTCAAACTGTACAGGGATTTCTTCAATATGCACACATGAGACTCCCTATCGTGTGTCTCAAAACCGAGTGGGTGTTCTACATACACTTCCTCTTCCACTACACCATTCAAGAAAGTAGTCTTGACATCCATCTGGTGTATCTTCCATTTCATCACTGCAGCTAGAGCAAGTACTGATCTAATGGAAGTGTATCTGGCTACAGGTGCAAAGGTTTCTTCATAATCTATTCCTTCTTTCTGAGAGAAACCTCGAGCCACAAATCTTGCCTTATATTTTTCAATGCTACCGTCTGCAACATGCTTGATCTTGTAGATCCATTTGGAAGTTACAAATGACTTCTCTTTTGGTCTTGGGACAACATCCCAAACATCATTCTTCACGATCGACTAATACTCTTCGATCATAGCATCCTTCCACTCTTTCCGTTCTGCCACTTCTTCATAACTAGAAGGTTCTTTATCAATGAAATCACATAGTAAAGATACATACCCGGAACAGGATCTAGTTCTCTTTCTTTCTATGTGATTCTCTTCTGGAGCCCCATGTCTTTCCACACCTTGGATAAGTTCTCGTACCCAAGCAGGTTTCCTCTTGTGAGGATTCTTCTCCAGAGGAGGATCTACAGGTCTTTGTGGTTCTTCAAATTCTCGATCTTCTTCTTGAATTTCTTCGTTCATGGTTGTGTCATGAATTCTGGGTGCTTCTTCTTCTTCAGGTTCTTCAATAAGTCTCTTTCTAGATTTGTTGTAGGCTGTGTCTTCATCAAATGTCACATCCCTATTGATTTCAATCTTCTTGTATCCTGGAAAATATATTCTGTAAGCCTTCGAGCTTTCAGAGTATCCCAAAAATATACCCTTCTTTCCTGAAGGATCTAATTTTGTTCTCTTCTCTTTTGGAATGTGTATGTATACATGACAGCTGAATATTCTGAGATGGATGACTTTTGGTTTCTTGCCAGAGAAGACTTCTTCAGGAGTCTTGTTCTCAAGTACTCTATGTGGAGTACGGTTCTGTACATACACCGATGTTCTGGCAGCTTCCGCCCAAAGATGCATAGGAAGATCTTGATCATGAAGCATTGCTTTAGCAGCTTCCATGATAGTTCTGTTCTTTCGTTCCGCAATCCCATTATGTTGTGGATTATAAGGACTAGACAACTCCCTCTTAATCCCTGATTCTTTACATAGCTCTTTGAATTCATTTGAAGTGAATTCTTTGCCATTATCTGATCAAAAGGTCTTGATCTTCTTTTCAGTGTGATTCTCGATCAAGGCTTTGAATTCCCTGAATTTACTGAATACTTCGTCTTTATTATTCATGAAGTAAACCCATGTCTTCCTAGAAAAATCATCAATGAAATAAACATAATATGCATACCCACTTAGTGAGTTTGATGACATAGGACCGCATACATCGAAGTGGATGATTTCCAAAATTCCTTTTGCTTTGCTTTCACTACTTGGAAATGTCTTCTTTGTGTTCTTTCCTTTCGCACATCCTTTGTAGACCCCATCATGTTTTGCTTGCATTTCTGGAAGACCTTCAATAGCTTTGCTTGCAAGAGGTAGTGCTCTATAATGCACATGTGCAAGCCTTCTATGCCAAAGTTCACTTGGATCTACTGTGTCATGGACCAAGGATTGTTCTGGATGGCCCTTCAATTTGTACAAACCTCCTTCTTATTCACCAATCACTACTGCATCATCAATAGTCTTTCCTCTTGGCCACATGATGACTTGACCAACTATGAATGCAACCCTCATTCCTTTTGCATCCAATGCTGATATGGAGAGAAGGTTCTTTTTGAGTCCTGGCACAAACAATAATTCCTTCATTGTTAAATACTTACTAGAGTCTAGTTTATAGGAAGATTCCCCACTACCTTTTATTGGATATTGGTAGTCATCTCCTAGCTTCACCTTGTGAGGTGATTGATGTTCTGAAAGTCTCACAAAGGATTCCTTGAATCCAGTCATGTGTTTGGAGGCCCCAATTTCAATAATCCAATCATCACTTCCATGAGTAATGTTTCCCGTGAGAGTGGAGATCAAAACATATTCATCCTAGCTTGAAGAATCTTCACTTTCATATCTGGATCTCTTCTTGGATGGTTCATCATCCTCTGCAGCATGAGCATGATGTCTTCTCTTTCTTCCCTTCTTCTTGTGAGAGCTACTTTTGTTCTTAGGACAATCTCTAGCAAGGTGTCCTTTTTCATCGCATGTATAGAAAATGAACTTAGACCTATCTCTAGGCTTTCTAGAGTTATTCCTATGATGAGAGTACTTACTTCTGTGATGGCTGGATCTAGATTTCTTGGATTGTAATGTGAGAGCTTGATCTTCACTTCCCATCTTCTCTTCTCGAGCTGCTATTCGAGCTTCTTCTTGAGAACATTCTTCCCACAGTATGCTAAACTTGAATAACTTCTTTCTAGCACAGATCCCTTGAATGAAAGAGTCCCATGTCCTAGGGAGACCATTCAAGGTGGTCATCACAATTTCTGCATTCTCCACTTCTTCATCTACTGCTTCCAATTGTTCCTTGATCTGAGAAACCCTTGTGAAGTAATACTGGATGGTCTCTACATTCTGGATCTTCACATTCTTCAGTTGATTTCTTAGAGTCATCTTCCGGTTTATGTTCTTCCCTTCAAACAATTTGGTTAGGGCATCAAACATAGCTTTAGGTCTTTTGAGAGAGGACACCTGTGGGATAAGGTGATCCTTGATAGAATCAGCAATGATCCTCTATGCAATAACCATCTTCTTCTTATGTAAGGCTTTTGCCTCATCTCCCTCTAGAACTAGAACCTCCTCATGGATGTAGGAGTCTAACTCATTTTCTTCCAGGACCAGGGAAATCCTATACTTCCAGGTTCGGAAGTTATCAGCTCCCTCAAGATTTTCATCAAGCTTGGTATGATGAGACATCTTAACTAAGAACCTCAAATGGAAATACACAAGATTTTAGATCTTACCAGGTTCAAGATGTCAGATCTGAAACTTGAGCTGAAATCCTGCAGAGTTGGTTCAGGAGAAAATTAGGGTTTTGCTTTTTTGAAGATCTGTCCACCCAAATGCCTTGAAATTTGTCCCTAAATTTGATTTTGGGGAGGAGATCAATCCAGGCCTGGGCTCACTGAAAAATTCCTCTTCTGTGAAAATCCCTAATTTTCGGCAGTAGTGTCGGGTCCAAAACTGAAAAACCTTAGAATTGGATTTTGCTTCGACAGAAAGATGTGCCCTAAGGAGGACAGTTATTCCACCTTACTTTTGTTGAAAATCTGTGGAGGGAGATCCACACACTAGGAAGCCCTAGTTCCTGTAGCTGCCCAGTGTCTTCTTCTTAGGTTAGCTCTGATACCATGTTAGTTTTTCAACATTAAGCTAGCATTATTAGGATCTTTAACTGAGAGAATAACAAGCACATCAATCAAACACAAGAGACAATGAACACAGTGTTTTTCCTTGGGGAAACCATAAAGGAGAAAACCCCGCAGCTTCCTCAGAGATAGAATCAGCACCAAAATAGAAAAGCCCAAAACAGTAAGTGATACCCCGATAGTAGTAATATTCTTCTTGTCTAGCCCCAGTGTCTTCTCCTTCCTCAACTATGCGCTACACTTGAGTGTGGATGAGTTGTGTGTTAAATAGAGACTCCAGTTCTCTATTTATACTAATCCCGGCATGACCAAAAGCCTACTAGGGCCGACCTCTACTAGGAGACTCTAATAACCCTAGTGACCCGGAAATTTGGGGACTTTAACCCTTAGACAATCGGAGGGTTAATCACTATGACTTGACATGACTTGTTTACATAATATATCCTCCCAATCGAAGCATCGGGGCATGACAATATGACTCAATTACATAATAGATACATCTCGGAATAAACATCAGGTTACAAGACATAAGATACATAGATGAATACATTCCAAACTTACAAATACATAAACACAAAGCTTGAAAAGGAAGCATGAGGACAGTCTGAGTGAGCTGGATAAATTTAGAGAGGCATGCCAGATTCTACAATCTGACAAGGATGCCCTAGTTTTGTCATTAAATATTATTGAAGGAGAAAAGAGGGATCTCGAGAAACGAGTGTCAGAAGTAGAACAGAAACGAGAGGCAACAAATAAAAGGGTTGAATAATTTGAAGTTCAAAACAATTTGTTGAATGAGCAACTCCAGGCAGCAAAGGAGAAAGAGTTAGATGTCACCCCTTTCCAAAATCAAGCATCAGTGTTGCGGAAATACTTGAATCAAGTTTTGTTGAACTTTGCTAGGGAGATGTACAAGGTTAAGTAGATTGAAGGAAGGATGAAAGAGATAGTACAAAATGCAACAAAACTCCGAAGGAGCTTTTCCGACATGGCAGAAATTGTAAAAGGCCAGCTCACTTGGATTGGAGCTCATTCAAACTTCCTAGCCAACATGCCCCAAAAGACCTTAGGAAGTATGAAGATGGAGTTGGAAATACTAAATTTTGGCTACAAATTAGTAGTACAGTTGAACAAAACCATTGAAAAAACCATACAGAAGTGTACTGAATTTTACAAGGGAATGTTGTTGTCCCACCAACAATGCCAGATTCTAGCAGGTACCCCAGAACAGGACTTCCTAGCCAGAGAACAACACTTAAAGAGCCTCCAAGAGATGATACATATGGGAGAAGAGAGCATATCTAAGATTGAATGCGTCAGTCAGGAAGCCATTGAAGTCTGGATTGTACAAGTTACATTGCACAAGCATCTATTTGAAGAGTTGCCGAATCAAAACGAGCTGAAGGTCAAAGAGATAGAGTCCCAGTAGTCAACGCATGAAATAACAGTGCGAGTGTTGGAGCCAGCAGAATATCGAGTTATAAGTGAGGAAGCCCAAGCGTGGAATGTATACATTAAGAGTCAAGCTGGGTCTACTTAAGTGGTCTTTTGTCTTATTCACACAAGGATTTATTTGTAATATTTTGTATTTAATTTTTGAACATACTAAAGACAATTTTTTGTAACTAAAAATTAGGAATCCCAAAGGGCAGAGAGACCAAAAGTCATTCTGAAATGTATAAATATAGATAGGGTCGAATGAGCTAAGTACTTTTCTAGCTTTCTCATATGAAATACTTATTGTAAGAGGAACTATTTCTGATTATAATAATGAGGATCAAATTTTCTACTGGAGAAGGAGGTGCTGATTTTTAAATGCATGTTGTGTAAATGGCTAGATAGAACTACTTCTGTTGAGATTGCTATGCAAATCTGTGAGATTGTCCCAAATTTTGAATTATTTCTTTGTTGTGGATGATTTCATTTCTTTTCTATGAATCTTATGCAGCATATGAGTAATGAATGTTTTTAATGAATACTGAGCTACCTCTATGTTAATCTTATCGCTGTGTTTATGTGTTTTTAATTTATCAGCTACCTGTAGAATTCTTTGTACAGAAAATACAGTGCATTACTCATAAAAAATAATTATCTTGCTCCCTTGGGATAGGTTAGATAGGATAGTGTAGTTTAGAGTAGTTTTTGTTTGCTTTTGTGATTCAAGAACAAAGGGGATAAGACGAGAGGTAAGAACCTACGCATCGCATTGTGAAACCTTTGCTTTCTGATCATTTGCATTTAATATAGGCACTTGCATTGTGGAAATTGAACCCAGTGATAGATTAATTTTACTCACAACAATTTACAATTGATCATGCAAAATCACTCACAAAAGAGACTGAAATTGGAGCCGAAAACTAAACTGTATTAACTCAGCGTACAATAGCCAAACCTGTAACATAATAGGTTTCTGAATAAATAAAATACATCAGGGATTCTAATGCATGAGGAGCAATTCAAATCTAGCATAAAGCAGGCTTACTAAAAATAAGCAAATCCCCCATAGGTGTAAAAAGCTGATCCCAAATCTGTCATGGAGCTCATGAATTGGCAAAAAGGCTTAGGCAAGCTAAAGAGTGATGGAATGAAAACTCATACATGCTTTTCCAAGGAGAAAAGAGAGGAGGATGTGTAGGACAAAAACTAGTCAACCTCACCTAGTCTAGCTTTTCCTTTTGCCTTAAAACACTGAAAAAGCAGGCAATAAAGCAGAAAAAGTAGAAGGGTGCCTAGGAGGCCAGGAATAAAGTAGAATTGATTCCTTGAGGTTTCCCAAGCACTACATGATTCAACGAAGGAAAGTTTGACCACTATGGATAGGTAAAAGACAACTTGCACAAGGTGGGACACATGAACTAGGCAAATAAGACAAAAATAATTAAAATAATGTCTAAGGTAGTAAACTATGGGTTGATTATTCTAACACCCCCCCTTAAGCCAGACTTATGACTAATATATCAGAAAATTATAGGGCCTAGCAACGAGGCTTAGTCACCCTTTACATACTGCATGTCCATTTAAAACAAGGAAAGAGGCAAAAACCACATGGGAAAATCCTCCCTTGAACATGGACTGTAAAACAAAATTTGGAAATCTTGTCTTCACTCATGCTTCACAGCATGATCAGCAAAATTGATTTGAGATTGCTGAAGGTCTTCTCACAAAATGATTTGGTGAAGATATCAGCTACTTGTTCTGAAGATGAATACTAAGAGTAGGTGAATGGTGCCATCATGCACAAGCTCTCTGATGTAGTGCATATGGATCTCAATGTGTTTGGTTCTCTGCTTCTAAACTGGATCTTTGCAGATTCGAATGGTACTCTGGTTATCACAGTAGATGGTAGTTGAGTACTCTTATTCGAAGCCACACTCTCCAAGTAATCCCTGCAACCATAAACATTGAGTTGCTGCATTAACAACTCCTCTATACTCTGCTTCTGTAGATGAGAGTGCAATGGCACTCTGTTTCTTGCTTGACCAGCTGATTGGCCCTTCTGCAAGCATGAACACATATCCTGATGTGGACTTCCTATCTGTGCTATCACTTTCCCAATCACTGTCAGTAAACCCAATCAAATCAAGATCAGAAATTGCTTTGTAGAAGATCCCATGTGTCCTTGTTCCCTGAACAAAGTTAAGGATCCTTTTGGCTGCTTTCCAATGGATCTCATGAGGCTGGTCCATATATATAGAATCCACACTTATTTCATAATAAATATCAGGTCTATTATGTGTCATATACAACAAACATCCAATCAATTGCCTATACAGTGTATTGTTTACCATAGGTGAAGAATCAGCTTCTTCCAGCTTCACTCCTGAAAGGAAAGGAGTTTTGCTTGCTTTGCAATCCTTCATTCTGAATTTGTTCAGCAAGACCAAGGCATATTTGGACTGGTGCACCTTGATTCCATATTTGGTTTGAGCAATCTCAAGCCCCAAAAATTGACTTAAGAGCCCCAAATCTGTCATGGAGAAGGCTTGGTTCATAGCACTCTTCAAGGAAGCAATCTCATCCTGTGAGCTTCCTGTAATGAGGAGGTCATCAACATATAACAAAATGATCATTAATGAACCATTAATTAACTTCAAATATACATTTGGATCTGATTTGCATCGAACAAAATTCAGTGATAGCAAGAAGCTATCGATCTTGGCATACCAAGCCCTTGGGGCTTGCTTTAGCCCATACAATGACTTTCTCAACATGCACACAAGAGAAGGGTTAGTATAAAAACATTGGGGCTGCTGCATATATATCTCTTCAGTGGGATCTCCATTCAGGAAGGCACATTTTACATCCATGTGATGTACCTCCCATTGCCTTGAGGCTGCAATGGCTAGAGCTAGCCTGATGGAATCCATCTTTGCCACTGGGGCAAAGGTCCCATTGTAATCTATCCCATGAACCTATGAGAATCCCTTGGCTATCAATCTGGCCTTGTACTTCAGTGGTGAACCATCAGCAGCAAATTTGGTCTTGTAGACCCACTTACACTGAACTAACTTCCTCCTTGGGGGAAGATCTACTAGCTCCCATGTGTTTCTCTTCTGGAGTGAGATGAACTCTTACTTCATGGATGTTTGCCATCTTGGATCTCCTGCTACTTCTTCATATGTTTGAGGATCAGACTCCACCATCAAATAGCATTTTTCAGCAAACATAGGATCCTTCATGCACAGACCACTCTCAAATTGAGATCTAGTCCTCCTTGGGTCATTGGGATCCCCAGCTAGCTCTCCTGCTGCATGTAGTGTATTGGCTGCCCATTTTGGCCTTGTATGGCTATTAGGGTCTGAAATAAACTCATCACCATCAGACAAATCAGAATCATCATGTTCAACAAACTATTTACTTACTTCCTGAGGTTCAGGTGGAGAAGAGGCTTCTCCAACTTCCACTGCTGCAAGGGGTTCTTCTTCAAACTGAACACACCTTTCAATAAAGGCTTTGTTTGTGCTCAAATTTATCAGCTTGTACCCTTTTGAATCTTCAGAGTATCCAACAAAAAGACACTCTTGGCTTTGGGGCTGCAAAGCCTTCCTCTTCTCTGTTGGAATTCTAGCCCAAGCCTTTGAGCCAAAAATCCTAAAATGGGTCACATCTGGCTTGTGCCCACTCCATGCTTTGAAGGGAGTCATATCATCAAGAAGTTTATGAGGCACCCTATTCTGGATATAGGCTGCACAGTTTATATCTTGGCCCATTACTTTGGTGGCAAAGTTTTGGCCTCCATCATGCATGTTGCCATCTCCTTCAGTGATCTGTTCTTCCTCTCAGCAACACCATTTTGCTGTGGTGTGTAAGGGATAGAATGCTGCATATGAATACTTGCATCTGCACAATAATTAATAAACTCAGACTTGACATACTCACTACCATTGTCAGATCTAAGGACCTTGAGTTTTCTCCCAGACTGGTTTTCAACCAAAGCCTTAAAGACTTTGAAGAGGCCAAAAACTTCAGACTTGTGTTTCAGGAAGTAAGCCCAGCAATACCTGGAAAAGTCATCAATGAAAGTCAATGCATATTTGGATTGAATCATGGACATATGAGGGAATGGGCCAGCAACATCACTATGGATCAGCTCGAGGGGTGCAAAGGTTCTCTCATGACTAGCTCTCTCAAATTGGTGCTCTGGGTGTTTTCCTAGGATACAACCTTGGTAGAATCCTTTGGAAAATTTTATCTTGGGCAACCCTATGACCATCTCTTTTTCACTCATATCAGAAAGATACTTGTAGTTTAGGTGGCCAAATCTTTCATGCCAAAGCTTGCTTGCTTCATTAGCATGAATCAGAAGAGCAGAGGGGTTTGAGTAGGGTAGGAAGTGTGAGAACATGTACACCTTTTGAGCATGATTTGCAACTCCTTTTGCAATGAATCCACCACTTTATATTTCTGTGATCTCAACTTCATCAGGGGAGAATATGACCTTCTTAGGAGACCCAATGTGAGTCATCTGATACACTGATAGGAGGTTGGAGGCGAGACCAGGCACATACAGCACATTGCTGAACTGACCATGATCAAGATCTATCCTTCCTTTGCCTAAACTTTCAGTGAGAGAGTCATCTCCCAGTACTATAGGTGGTCTTTTCAACATATCAAGTGAGGAGAATGCCTCCTTGGTTGAAACCATGTGTCTTGAAGCTCCAGAGTCAATGATAAAACTAGGTGAGCTTGATGTGCCAGCAACTAGAGCATGAACTCTCTCTCTGTCTTCTGAACTTGATCCTCCTTCTCTCTTCTTTGAGCTGTCTGGAAGCGAGATGCCATTCTTCTCCAGGAGTTGGGTCAGCATGTCTATTTGATTTTTCATACAAGAGCTTTCAGTATGATTTCCCTTATTGCAGTATCAGCACTTGCTCATTTCTCCTTTGTTTTTCTTCTTCTGGGTATTCTTCTTGGAACCTTGTGGCTCCTTCGGAGACTATTTCTTGTTTCTCTTTTGCTCAGGTGGCTTTTTAGCTTTCTTTTTGCTTTTTGAATCCACCTTCGAATCTCCAGCAATCAGAGCTTGATATTTGGATGGTTTGATGGTGCCCATCATCACCAGCTTGTCTTGTTCTTGTGTGAGAGATTCCATGAAATCTGCAAGGCTAGACATCTTCTAGGTTCGAGCTGTCAGTTTTGTGGCATAGAAGGTCGAAAAAAACACTGAATAGTCAGGGCCTAGCTTTGAGAGAATGGCCAGGATGAGCTGATCATCCTTCTTTTTGATCCCACACTGTTTCAGCTGCAAAACTAGTGCTTTGAACTTGGAGAAATATAGCTGCAGGGATTCAAAGCTATTTGGACTCAGAGAAATCAGCTCATTTTCGATTTGATGTCCCCTCATCTCATCTGTCTTTCCAAAAAGATAAACAAGCTTCTCCCATACTTCATTCGGTGATGTCAATCCATCAAGATGGAAAAGGAGGTCTCTAGAAATACTCAGACACAGGAGACCATAGGCCTCATCCCTCCTGTTGTGCCATTTAATCTTCTCTGCAGCTGCATCGGGCTCTGCTTCTATTTCTATAGTCACCCTATAGAGGCCTTTCTCTCTCAACAGTATCTCCATCTCTGCTTTCCATTCAAAGAAATTGAAGGGAGTCAAGATAGTTTTCCGTGATTGATCCATAGCTTAGAAAATCTGTCCCGGCTGTCAGTAGAAGGCTCCCAGTCACTGATGTCGAACCTGCAAAACAATTTTTGAAGGAGAGAAATCGATCTACAATGGATCTGATACCATGTGGAAATTGAACCCAGTGATAGATTAATTTTACTCACAACAATTAACAATTGATCATGCAAAATCACTCACAAAAGAGACTGAAATTGGAGCTGAACACTAAACTGTATTAACTTACTGTACAATATCCAAACCTGTAACATAATAGGTTGTTGAATAAATAAAATACATCAGGGATTTGAATGCACGAGGAGAAATTCAAATCTAGCATAAAGCAGGCTTACTAAAAATAAGCAAATCCCCCATAGGTGTAAAAAGTTGATCCCAAATCTGTCATGGAGCTCACGAATTGGAAAAAAGAATTAGGAAAGCTAAAGAGTGATGGAATGACAACTCATACATGCTTTTCCAAGGAGAAAAGAGAGGAGGATGTGTAGGACAAAAAACTAGTCAACCTCACCTAGTCTAGCTTTTCCTTTTGCCTTAAAACATTGAAAAAGCAGGCAATAAAGTAGAAAAAGCAGAAGGGCGCCTAGGAGGCCAGGAATAAAGTATAATTGATTCCTTGAGGTTTCCCAAGTGCTACATGAGTCAAATAAGGCAATTTTGACCACTATGGATAGGTAAAAGACAACTTGCACAAGGTGGGACAAAAATAATTAAATTAATGTCTAAGGTAGTAAACTATGGGTTGATTATTCTAACATGCATGTCATATATATAAAACATAAAAATTACATAAACAATGGTCTAGGCCGCAATTGGTAAATAGATTTAAGATTTCATTTAAAATTTATGGTAGCCGAGCTGTAAACCAAACGGATTCCCAATACCAAATGATAATCGATCTAATTGGGAATGGTTATTGGGGATATACCCTACCATCGTTACCTGGGATTTTTCAGGAATCAACAATTTTGGTGCTAGAAAGAGGGCCGCCAGTGCATGGATGGCAGAGGAAATCTGCTTGACCGGAACTATCCCACCAGTAACCACCCTGAAAGTAGTTTTTATGAAGAAAGAGTAATCCCTGAAACCGTCGAGAACCTTTACCAAGTTTCTTTTGAAGTAGTTGATCATATTAAAAGACACACTTGGTCATACACAATAAATATTGGTGGATTGCAGACAATACCTGAATTACTGAGAAGAATAGCTCCTAAACATAGACCCATGCACAGAAGATTTAGTCTTAGTCAGAAACTTGGAAGAGTTATTAAATTATCCTTACAAGAAATTGACCAGCCTCTCAACCAATTAGGGCTTGATTCTTCATGCTGTTTTCCTTTTCAATCCCCTTTCCAGTCCCCACCCAAATCCCTACCACACGAATCATGGCGAGAAATGTCCCCCCAAATGAAAATTAGGTCAATCCACCACATGTACCAGCTTGGAGGGATAGAACACCACTAAACTTGGCTCCTCCAATGCATGCCTTACTATAGAATTATGAAAAGTCTTTGACTAGATTTGACCCGGGGGAAGGCATTTCCGTGGATGACCATCTATAGAGTTTTTTCCTGGATTTGGAAGCACTAGCGGTCGAACATGAGGATGTGGTATGTAGGATATTTCCTCATACTCTCAAAGGTAAAGCAACATCATGGTATTCTGGCTTAGAGGCTAATTCAATCAAAGAATGGGATAGTTTCGAAATAATGTTTAAAAACAAGTTCTGTAGCCAAAGAACTACTACTGCCTTGATGAAAGAACTATTGGCTCTAAAAAGGGAAAAGAAAGAAAAAGTGCAGGACTTTACTCATAGGTTTGCTTCTCAATTAAACAATTTCAATGCAGCCATAAAAACCGCCGAAGAGACTTTAATTGGATATTACACATCAACTCTTGGCCCTGATATAACCATGTTTGCTAAAATATCAATTAAGGCCACCTTGGATGAAACATATGAAGAGGCTGAGAAGATAGAGACTGAGCTAGAAATTGTACACAAGTATCCATTGGAGCCAGAAACAAAGACCTTCAGTAAGAAGAAGCCTCTGTCATTGACTAGACCCAAGGATGAACGATCAAATGAACTGGAAGGGGTAGTCAATATGGTTCACAAGTTGTCCAATAAGATTGTTGACATGGAAAAAGATAAAGAATCAAAGAAGCAATTCAAGCCTTATTATAGGAGAAAAGACAGAAGTTTTTCCTCCTAACCCCCTATGCACAGTCCTTCCATAATAAATCTCACTGAGGTTGGGATGGATAACTTCTGCACTTTCGATCAACAACCTCACTTTAAAAAATGTTTCCCATAGTGGATTAAATCTATGAATTTACTTATGAATCAGTTACTTGATTCTAAATTAATCGAGCCTATAGCTGAGGAAGAAAAGATTCATGAATCAAAAGAGACACTTGAAGAGACTACCATGGTCTGTGGGATTGTGCACCTATGTTGGATTTAGAAGAAGAAGAACCTAATGAAGAGATACAACTATCAGATGTTAATGTCACAACCGGGAGAAAGGGTTCTATAATTAAAGATAACACACTGCTGCCCAAAATTAAAAGAATTCAGGAAAACTTGAAGAACATCAGAAATAACACTCAAACCCAACTTATACCTGATTTGGTCATAACAAGTGTTATGGAGAAAAATTCCTATGGCTTGGGGTACCACAACAGACAGAGTAACCATAGAATCCAATCCTTTCCTATATGCAAGAGAAACCAAACATCTAACACTAAAGGATCTCGCTACATACCTTATTCCGGACGGTTGATGTAGATCCCCGTTGAGCTTTTCCACTCTTGCTTGTATTAATAATTTGCTCTCTCAACATTCAGCAAACAAGACAAGCATTCTATATAATTATGTTAGACCTACCATAGCATATATAATCAATAACATATAAGCATTTAAAAGCATCCATGGATTCAATACTCATTTAAATACACATTATTGGATAGGAAAATATATTTCTATTAATATAAATTAGAGATTACAATAGTGAAAACCTCTGTCGGCACGTCTGCGAATTAGAGAAACTGAGTCCTCCACCTGGGCCTCCACCATTCAATCCTCGATCTCTTGATAGCAAGCTCACAAGCAAAGGCAAGCTTGGGAAGAACACAAAGTGCTCCAAGGGACAAAGGGATGCAGACTCAAGTATAAGCTCCGACAACAATGGACTATAGTTATCTTGCTCTTCAATTCCTCTCCTCTTCAATGTATCCAAAGAGTTCCTTATAGAGTGCTTCAATGCGGTAATGGAATGTCAAATCCGAGCGATATCAAGGCATATAGAAGGCCAAGAGACAAGTGACTCTGATCCACATCAAGGAAAACTCCAAAACTATTTGGCCTTTTGCACACATCCTGATGTACGCGGGTTTAAGGGTCAAATCTACGTATATACACGAGAATAGGTTTAAAAGTTGTGTATAGAAAATAATGCATGTTTTTAGGGATGATCTTGGAAACATCAAAGGTACAAAAATGTTACATGGGTTCTAAAGAGTCTGTAGAGGGACAGGGAAGGCCAAAAAGGTGTGATCCACCATGTGCGGTAAAATCACCTGTAACAGATGCCCCCTAATGTGTGAGGTTAGAGGGGACATACGACGGTTGAAATACATTATAAGTACATCCCAGAAGTGGAGTGATAAAGAACCAGGTGGAATAATGAGCACTCCAAGAGTACAATACAATAATGAAACTCTACACATAACTGCAAGTAGACATAGCAGTACCAGATACATAAGAGTACAATGGACATGAATAGGCATGATACAAAATATGACATGTGTGGTCATCGCCACGTACAATATAGATATATAAGAATATCCATGATGGAGATATACAAAGGATCATGATCTCCATGAAAGCTGAAGATATATAATGGATCAAGATCTCCATAATGGATGGAAACATTTGACATATAATGGAATCAAGTCACAAGAGCTGAAATCTCATGAACACTGGCACGATCAAGGAGGTAGCAAATATGAAATGCCACAAATCTAGAAGGTCTTCTACACAATCCGCTATGAGTACATGTCCTAGTATGTGAATAGAGATGTCGAGGTCAAACATAGTAGTCCATTGTCTGATTACTGGTCATTGATGTATACCATTAACAGATGCGAGATCACCCACCGATAATGAAAATGGGAATCAAGGTACTAAAGTGCAAACTAATAAGTGTGAATAAAGGTGTTGAGGTCAAACACTTAAAATAATCCATCGATCAAGAGACATTGATGTATTCCCAAAAAATGTTGATGGTGAGAGAACCTACCATTGATGACTACAAGTCTCAAAGCACTAAAAAATGACTCTAGATTCCTATCCCAGAATAAATGATCTGAAGTCAATGGGATGAAATCCGTTGGAAGGAGGGAATTAATGCATCCCTCATCATCCAACATGAGGTACTCAGCAAGGCTGTATAATGTGGAAGGAATTGATCATAAAGTGCACGAACTAGTATTAGTACTGAGAATGGCCAACATGCAAAGTCAAGAGAACTGAGGAATGGCCGAATCAGGTTTAAACTTCCTTTGAACAAGAGCATAAAGGTGAATGGTGACTGAATGTTGGCAGCATAGACTCGATATACAAAACTAGGACATCTCTGCGAAACAGGAGGCATTGACAGAGGCTCCATAGGGACTGGAAGCTTAACTAGTCAGTGGAGATAAACTCAGAGAAATGAGTACAAATCCTAAAGTCAAACTATTAACACAACCAACGGATGTGATATATAGTGCTCTGTTAGAAGGCGACATGATTCGACTGCTTCCAAAGATAACATCTTTTCTTGTCTGGCTGTTTTGGTTTTTTGATTTTTTTTTTGGGACTTTTTCAAATATTTTGAAAATCTTGAAAAATAATAAAAGTGCTTTATAGTTATAGACTAGGAGGAGACGAGTGTCAATGGGAAAAAAAAGTAGTTCCAAGCAGTGGAACATACCTATGCTCAATGCAAGGACACATGTGTAGGATAACGACACTCGGGGGAAAGTCCCCTCCCTATAAAAATGGGGAATCAAGCTGCAAAGGATGTATATAATGGCTCTGCATGGCTAGACATGAGACAAGATTGGGCTATATGGCTGATAATCAAAGTCAGGGAAGCCGACATAAGGCTTAATGAGGCAGGAAAAACTCATGATAATGCAATTACAACTTGACATAAGGGATTCCTGGGGACAAAGGGCAGCAAAAAGGATCAAGAGGATTATGAGGCTCTTGTGCAAAAACATGGCGATACTATACAAAGGATTCCCACACCCTAAAGGAAAAATGTCGGCATGGGCAGCAAATGCAACAAAGGAGCTAACTAGGGCACCCATGTATGGTCAAGCTCTACCATTCATATCATGTCACTTCTAAAATAACAAGAAGGTTTTGTGACAAGATAGAATGGGTTCGTACCTAATAAGGTCATGCAAAATGCACATAGATGTGAAATCTAACCTATATACCATTTTAGACATAATACATGAGAGCGGCATGAATAGATCAAAATAATGGTCGAAACGACGCTCAAAACGGACTCCTACATCATCAGATTAGTCCAAAACAGTCCAAAACTATAGAAAGGGGATAAAAATTTTCAAAATTTTCAATTTTTTTTCTATAAATAGTAAAAAATTCAAAAATTACATATCATTTGAAATTTTTACCCATTTGAGCTCAGAACTTCAAACGCAAATTCTGAGAGCTTCGTCTGGCGAAATTCGACACCGTTTATTCTAGATAACTTCTCATGTCCTCCTCTTCCATTTTCATGTAAATTTTTTCAATTTCCATGGTCAATTTTTTACTTTTAGGCCAATCTCGATTAGTCTTCTCGGCCCACATGGAAATCGGGTTTTTTTTGGCATATACGGCTGGCTATACCTGGAAAAACTGCCCAAACCCATGTACATACACGACTATTTTGCAAACAATCATGTATGCGGCTGCGCACATGGCTTTTTAGGTTAAATAATGACCAAAAGTTATTTTTAATGTGTAGGATGGTTCTAGAATGGAGGGAAAGGGAACATGGAGACGTAGAAGAGGCTGTTCGGGGTGATTTAATGGCTCAACAAGTTCTATGTGCATGTGGGATATACAAGTTTTGGTGTCTTGGTAGCCTAAGAGCCAAGCCAACACTGCTGCAGATGCTAGTAGACTATTGGGATCCAGACTCAGAGTCTTTCCATATCGACTGGATGTCCCTCACTATAGAGGTGGAGGACATATACTTCATTACAGGATTGTCCCGACGGGGACAGGTGGTGAACCTACGCTCTTGCAGGCCCAGAGGTAGCCTCACCAATGATGAGTATATTGCAGTATATTGGTTTTTGGACACAGAGAAGGTTGGGTGTTAGATCCCAACAAAATCCATTCAGGTACTAGGCCTGAAGGCCATACTACTGGCACTCGGCAAGAGAGCTAGTATAGCATCGCTAGAACCAGGCCTCGTGACGATTGATGTTCTATGCAGTGGAGTGCATGAGACCCATACTTTATGATTGGAGCACTGCGCTGTTGAGTAACATGAAACAGCAGCTCAGTGACTGCAAGATGGGTAGGGTATGAAACTTCGGTTTCGACAGTATACTGAGCACGTTATTCTTCGAGCATGTTTCAGGGCTAAGCCCTAGAACTAACGTTCCTCCTCACGGGGTTCGAGATCCGGCCCAATGACGTTGGGAAAATGCTATGCAAAGACTGGGCGGAGGTAGGGTGTCTAACCCCTACCTAGCTGATTTCCTTCCATGGTGGCAGCGGCAGATAGTTGCCATTGATGATTACCCCTATGCGGGGATATATTTCTAGGGAGATCCCGACATGCCCTTACCACCAGGAGAAACATATGGTGACATTGGTAATGAATCCCAAACCCTCTTTTTAAGTTTTTTGAATTATTAATTTTTTTTGTGTTTTTTGATATATAGACTCAAAAGACATGTTTTTTGGTGTGACAACACATAGTGACACTCTGTCATATGTATGCATATGTTAGACCATGACAGCCTGACGGCTTCCCTTGTCATAGACTGATGGGAAGAGGAGATGATATCATGGGTGTGGATGCGGAGCGGACGCTCCAAAGCATCCACACAAAATTTGTATGACCGACACACCGGGTACCCATGGCGCAAGTCGAGCACTTGTCTGAGGCCATGCAACGTCAGGTGGTTGGAGTACCATGAGCACGGGTTCGGTTATTCTGACGAATAGCTAGAGCCGTGGTGTGTTACCATGATTAAAACCCCCCTCCTCCTCCATAGGCTTAGAGACCTGAGAGTGATTCATTTTTGTAATACCGTGTATTATATTTTGGTGGCTCGAAAGCCCCATTTTTGTATTATGACACTTATGTATTATGATGTTACATTTTGGATGCTTAATGAAAAAAACTTTTATGATGATCGATTTTATTTATTTACATGTGTTTAAAAATGAATGTTTTTGATGTGCTTAATGGTCTATGAAACAAATGCCAATCTAACACATAGTTAGCATATGAGTCAGCAACTTGATTATAAATTCTTGAAACATGTATGTATGTTATGTTGTCAAATTTTCGTTCTAAAAATGTCACACATAAGAATATTCGTAATAATGTCAGATCCCTAATACGATACAAGCCATTAAGTTCTAACACTACTAACTACGAATCAAGACGTACCTCGAGAGAGAGAGAACACCATGTGAAATGGCATCCCGTAATAGCTCGATAATGGCACTATACTCAGCAACATTGTTCAAAGAAGACTGTAAACATACGCCTCCTGAAGACAATACCTGACCTGTAGGAGTGTAAATCACCCAAGCAGCAGAGGCTGAGTGTTGAGTGTGGTGGATAGCACCATCACTGAATCCTATGAAAGCGGAAGACTCCATTGAAATCTTCCATAAGAAACGAACGCTAATCAACAAATCGATCACCATAAGAAAAACGTAACTATGCAAAAACTCTACAATAATATACAATAATCATCCTTGGTTGAAGATCATGCATAGTATTTTTTAAGATAGAGCCCATTTATAGGATTCGCCAAGGTTATCGCTTCATAATCCACCAGCTCATAGGCGCCCTTCTCTAACACACATTTGACCACATAAGGACCATGCCACATGGGATTAAACTTCCCTGCCCCCAAGGGTTCTTTAGCTTGGTCCCACAAAAGGACCAAATCTCCTTCACTAAACCTCCTCAGACGGACAGACTTATCATATTAGACCTTAACGTGATGCTTATTCACCTCTAGAGCCACTAAAGCATCTCGGCGCTGCTCATCATACTGCTCTAAGTGGACCAGATGTTCTTCCAATGCAGAAGTGTCTGGTAAAAGCTCTATAGCTAGTTTCAATAAAGGGATTTCACATTCAACCAGCAATACAGACTCCACTCCATGTACGAGCTGATATGGAGAAAAACTGGTGGAAGTCTTAACTGTGGTCCTATAATCCCACAAAGCAAGATATAACATGATATGCCAATTTGTTTTGCTTTGTGCGATGGTTCGTTGGAGAATGGACTTAAGTGATTTGTTCACTGCTTCAACCTATCCATTCGCTTGAGGGTAGTAAGAAGAGGAGTGTTCCTGCTTATACCCTAACTTCGAGGCCAACTCTTCCATCATTCGATTTTGAAAGTGCCTACCATGGTCAGTGACAAGATCTTTCGGAATACCGAACCAAGTAATAATTTGGTTGAATACAAAATATGCGGCTATCTCACCATCAGATTTAATCATGGGCTTAGCCTCAACCCATTTTGTGAAGTAATCAACAGCCACTATAATATGATGATGCCCCCCAACTAAAGCTGGGTTGCAATCCATGAAGTCAAGCCCCCACTTGGTGAAGGGACCAGCGGTGATAATTGGATGTAACAGGGCAGGATGTGAGCGCATATTACGTACAAACACCTAGCAAGGGTGACACTTCTTGATCGCATTAACACAATCTTTAAAGATCAACGGCCAAAAATATCTTGCTCTCAATATCTTTTGGGCTATAGAAAGCCTAGATAAATGACCACCACACACCCCTATATGGCAATCATTCAGCACAACCTCAACCTCTTCATGGGTTAAATAATGACGTAAAATGGAATCTACCCCATGGTAGTTCTTAAATACGTGACGTAATTGTCGTCGCTCATCCCGTGAAAGTGAGTAGGGACCTTCAATGTTTGTAAATATATGATAATATCCCCATACCATGGATCCAAAGTTGAGATAAGGAAGATATGCTCATCGAAAAATGTATCATCATGAACTTCCTCCTCCTCCTCACTCGGGAAATCAGAAATGAGCGCTGCAAAAATTAACGATTTCTTCGATTTCGCCGAAACAAATTCGAGATCGAAATCTTGTAAAATAACAATCCATTTATTATACTTTCCCCCAATCATCCTTCTAGTGAGGACGAACTGAAATGGATTGACATGAGATACCACCAAGGTCTGGCAAAGGAGAATGTAGTGTCTCAATCTCTGAACCACATGAATGGTAGCTAAGGCAAGTTTCTCCACATGAGAATAATCAATTTCCACATCTATAAGGTTCTGGCTCAAATAATATATGACATGCTCATGGAGCTCCTCATCCTCCTGAACCAAAACCATACCAATCATCTCCATGGACGCGGGGCTACATAAATAAAAAATTCACGGCTATAGTCGGGTGGACTAACACGGGGGCCGATGCTAAGGCTCGCTTAATAGCATCAACGGACTCCTGGGCTCGCTCATCCCAACAAAAGGTAGTGTCCTTCTTTAAAAGTTGCATAAATCCTTTAGTCAAATTGGCAAAGTTAACCATGAATCTTCGTAAGAAGTTTTCCATGCCTTGAAAATATTGAAGATGTCTAATATTTCTCGGGGGAGACAATTGAAGTATTGTCTCAACATTTAAGGGATCGACTCTTATAGCCTCCTTAGAACAATGAATCCTAGCAAGCGACCAGACTTCATGCAAAAGATGCATTTATGCGGATTTAACCTAACTTGGTAGTGACGGCATATTTAAAATACTAATCTCAAATGGTATGGATGATGTAATCTCAGCCGAGAATGAGTAGCAAGGTCATCGAAAAAGACTTCAATAATCGATTTGAGATCGTGAAAATTCAAGGTCATAGCCCACTAAAAGTGGCTCTGACGTTTTTAAGATTGAAAGGCATCTTCCGATATGCAAAAGTACCCCAAGGACAAATAAATGAAGTTTTGTGTTGATCCTTGGGTTTAATTTGGATCTAATTATATCCGGAAAAGCTGTCGATGAAGGAAAATACCTCGCTTCCCACACACTCATCCAAAATCTGATCAATAAATGGTGTGGTAAAATTATCCTTAGGACATGCACGATTTAAATCGTGGAAATCAGTACATATACGGATCACTCCCTATTTCTTATCAACTGGAACGGGGTTTGAAACCCACTCCATCAAGGGAATAGGATAGATAAAGTCGGCTTTCAACAACTTTTCTATCTCAGCCTTAATCGTGGGTGCTTTTCTAGGATTCACTGCACGCAAACATTGTCGAACAACCTTCGCATTCGGATAGGTTTTAATTTCATGTTCAACAATACGAGGGCCGATACTTGGCATTTCCTCGTACGACCAAGCAAAGGTATCATGAAACTCTTTGAACAACTCAGTACTATACTCCAGAATCTCAACATGGGAACATTCTGCCCCAATATAGACATTCTCAATCTTGCCAGGATCGCAAGAGATATTGATAGGAACCGTAGGTGATATATTCACCATGTTCCCATCAGCCATCTGACCAGGAGAGTTTAATGGAACCACGGGACTACCAATATTCTCGCTAAGAATATCCCTAAAGTTGTCATGCTCCAAACAGTCAAGCTCAGGAAGAAAATAAGATCTATGATGCAACTCTTCCCAAGGTGGCTCAATTCCAGACATGGCCTCAATAATATCTTCATTTGACGAAAAAACACTATCAAGACAGTCATGTGCATGAGAGGACTCAAGTGCCCATGCAGGCAGCACATATGGGTCCTCCTCTTCCGACCGCGAAGAGGAAGGACTAGGCTTTGCAACACAGTCAAGGCTCACTTTATATGCAATCATTGCTGCATGCAATGGCACGTCCATTTCGATAGGTCCGTTCGAAAGACTCGGTGTAGGAATAATCCAAGGATCTTCCATATGGGAAGTGCGAAAAGACACTGAATTCAATGAAGATGAAGCTCCATAGAAACTAGATCCAATCATAAGGACGGGTGCAGGACAACTAAATTTCCCCATAAGGGATGGATACATACCTACACCCACACTCCCAGTTGTCAACAGAGAGTGGTCGATAATTGGGATAGAAGCTCCCGATGATACACTAACACTCAGACTTTTTAATGATGTCTGATCAATTGTAAAAATATTCCCATTAAATGGAAAGCATACAACTTGAAATAGAGAAGAGGCTATGGCTTGCATACTATACATCCAATTCCGACCCAATAAAAGATTGTAATCGAGTGGCACATCAACCACCTCGACCTCGATCGTGACGGTATTCCCTCCCAAATGGACCTTAAGAGAAGGAATAATTTCGTGCGGCCAAAACGATCTACCATCAAAGGAAGTCAACATGGTAGCATATTTAGACAACTCGAGAGAAACCAAACCATTCCAACATGACAAAGACATCACGGAAGCAGCAGTGCCTTCGTCAATCACAGTGCATTTGACGGTCATGTTAGGACATTCTACATGAATTAAGAGAGACACGTAGTAAGGCAAGTGAGGCTGTAGTCCCATGGTTTAAAATTTGATGAGGAAAAAAGAGTTATCATCATTCACCCCAAGGGCAGAAAGCAAAGCTTTCCTTTGCGAAGGACAACTCTGAAGAACTTCAAGTGCAGACATCGCACAAGGAGTTTGGCCCAAATCCTTGACAACAGAATAGTTTTGGGTGGCTAGGCATTAGGATTGTGTCCCGAATGCTTTAGGACTCCCTTAGGAATGTGAGGTCAGGTTTATCCATATGGTTTTCAATATGCAAAGGGATCTCGATAGGAGGAGGTTCCTTCCCAAGGTCCGGTTGTGACGAACCATAGTCTTTCGCATGAGTCAGAACCTTAGTGGCACGTACCATGTTGATGCACCCATGACCAGTACTGGTTTCCAATGGATTTTGATCTCCACCCGATGTAGAATGAGGATCATGGGTCCTTGAGTTCATATTTTGATTATGGAGTAAAGGATTGGCCAGCACAGCTGTGCCTTGTGCTATGAACCTTGAGGCGTCTTCCATACAAAGCATAAGTGAGTGAGGTGGTCATCCTTACACTACTTGCAAGGAAAATTAACCATACATTTAGACTGCTTGTCCCCCCCAGCATTACGATCGTTCTTGTCATTAAAATTGGCATTTTTGTTCTTGTTCCCACCCTTATGATTTTTTTTACCTTTTTTCTTATTCCTTCCGGGCTATTGGTTTCCCTTTTGGTCCGACGATTGCACAGAAAGTACACTTGCCGTTTGGGTGGGTTGAGACAAAGCTGTGGCTTGTCCTGGAGCAGATTGACTGAAAAAAAATTGAATCACTTGTTTCGCAACTGAATCCGTAGGTTTGGTACTCATACAACCCACAATTCCATCGACATGTGGTCTAGGTTTGATCTTGGGACCGAAACTAGAACGCGGAGCGTTAGGTATGATATCATATAATAGCCTGGATTGAGCATAAACCAAATCCAATTCCTGTGCCCTAAAAATTTCTTATTCCTCGTTCTGGACTCTGGATGTAGAAACATCCTTCACAATGTAAGGTAGCAATGATTTAAGGAACCACTCAAGGAGAAACTTCGGCGGTATGAAAGCTTTAATCAACCTCTTCCATCTACACCACTCTTGGATATGGTCCGAGATATGTGTGGCCTTGTCCTGCAGAAATGTCGACAAGAGCTCTGTACCAACATCGTAACGTATGGGTAGCTGGAAGTGATTGAGGAAAGTCATAGCAAGGTCATCGAACAAAATGAATGCCTCCCTCAGTAACTCTATGTACCATTTTGCCACAGACCCTATGAGGGTGCGTTGAAATAGCCTTAGATGGATCGAATCATCATGTAAGGAGTTGGAAGAGCACCAAAGGTGAAAGGTAGTGACATGTTCACTAGGATCTTCTTCTGGTTTTCCATTGAATTTGGGAATGTTTGAGGGAAGCTTAGTAGGGACAGCCGACTAGGCTGGATCATGAGATACAAGATCGTTCATTAGTCTCGATAATTTAGGTAAATTTAATGTTGCGAGGAAAGGGAGCCTAGGTTGAGTCGGTCTATGCCATGCTCCTTGACAGTTTTGGTTCATATAAGGTTGAATACTATAAATACCATGGCCTTGGCCATAATATCCTCCTCCCGTTTGACCCGTATAGGGTGGAATGGAAGCATTATGATGTGGTGTACCTTGACTATGCGGTGCTACAAAGACATAATTAGAAGATTAAACAGGTTGTTGATACCTGTACCCATAAATTTGATAGCTCTGTCCATACTATGGTCCATAGGCTTGTCCATGTGAAGCTCCATAAGATGTCCTATGGGATATCCCATGAGAAGCTCCATAAGTAGGGATTTGGGGAACTCCTTGCGATGGACTGTAAGATGATCCAAAAATGGGAATATGACCTCCCGACACAACGGGAGATACTTGAATCTGAGATACTACTGTGTGAGCAGTTTCAGTACAAACCTGACTAGTAGCAAAATTCCGACCCGAAGGACCACATGAATGCGGGGGAGGAAGGGTTGTCAAAAATGCATTCGAAGGAGTAGGTATAGAGGACGAATGGACATGTGAAGGGATATAAGTGGTATTCCCTATGGTCACTCGTCTCAGCTTTGGTATCCATATATGACTACTAACATTAGGTCTAGGATGGGCACGTGAGGTAGCTTCCACCGCTGGGATGGAAGGTGCAATGTGACTAGTGTTGCTAAATCTCTCTGCATGGAAAGGAATAGGAGTGTCCCCAGGCGTAGTGCTAGGTTCAATTTCTGACTCGACATGATGTGCTGGATCATGTGCAGGAATATCAGACATGCCATAACTAACATGACTAGTGCTTGTGGGTTCATGGTGAGTCTCGTCGCCCGAAAACCGATATCGACGATTTGTGAATGAGGGATCGTATCCGGAATGTGAAGGTATATCAGGTGAAGAATCATATACAGGAGTAGGACCTTCCTCCCCAACCTCTTGAGGTGGAGAAGACATCTCAGGAATCTCATCCTCATGATTTCCCATCGTGTGTGAATCAATGTGAGAAGTAGTTCGCCCAGACTGTCTATTTCTCTTTCCCAAAGGAAGAGGAGACGTGGAAGGAGGAACTCCTACTAAACGGCGTGAACGGTGAAGTGCTGCACCCGAATCCATAATGACTCAAAAAATGAAAAAGACTCCTCTAATTACGCAAATGCTAGGAAAACTAGTGTGTATAGAGCATACACCTATATAATGTAAAGCCAAATCACAAGAAAGCAAGGGTAGGATATGTGAGCTCTTGAATGAAGCAGGTATGTCTCACCTAGGAGAGGCTTGAGACTCCCATACACAACAATTGGAGGTTCATAACCAATTATTGTGGCCCTCAGCTTCAATGCATATAGCGACTGTGTTGTCCAACCCCAACCTGGCCGGTACACCTGCAGAATAACTTTTGCAAAGTACTCCCTCGATAACCTGGGTAAGGCAACTAAGGTCACCTCAATATAATCAATGCTCAAGTGGATAGTCGGAGGTGGGATTGACCATTTGGGCAGGGTAGCAAAGCCTAAAACTCTCGAAAGAGCTCCCAGATATGAATACAATCCTGGAAATATCTCCGGTGCTACTTAGTTATGACTAGGGGTCATCCCAATTAATAACCACTCACACTGCTGTGTGCTTAACTCCCTTGTAAGAGGAGGATCCTGAGAAACACTAATTATACTAAGGAATTTCACACTCTCACTTGGACAGACACATACATGTTGTTGTTTAGTGGTCTTGGAGAATTTACTCACAATGAACTATTCAAAGACCCTAAAACCTAATCTTGTTGGTGCACCCTATAAAATAAAAGAGTGCAATTCATTTTATTATGTGTTGATTTTAATTGGCTTATTACTCAAAAGGGTAAATGATCGTGCAATTAATGGTGTTTTGACACAACAAGAAGTAAAATGCACACCTAACAATCAATGCAAATGCATTGTGTCAAATGAAAAATGAGGTATGCTACTACTTGAAATGCAAAATTCTCCTTCAAATGAAAAATGTTGTCATTCCTATATGAAAATATAACTAGTATTTCTCCAAGCAAACCTAGTGCAAGTACCATGCAAAATACAAGATGCAATGATGCATAATGATGCAAAGAAGCAAATATTTTTGTAATTTTTTGAATTAAAATGAGATAATAAAGCAAAATAATGACTCTACCATCCCAAGACTCTGCAAGCATAATCAAACAACACCCACGCAAAGCACTAAGGCAAAATAGACCTAATGCACTAATCCCAAAACAAAAAATAGAAAATGAAATGACAAGAACATTCTTAAAAAATTCAACCTAAAAAGCGTCTCTGGTCAGAAACAGAGGTGTATACAAACTCTAGAAGTATCCAGGGAGACTCAGCAATTATCAAAACTCACCCAGCAACACTTAATCTTCCCCTAAAAGGAAAAACTCAGGGCATATTTGACTGTGTGCAAAAAAATTGTGTATATACGTGGATATCTCAGTAAAAACCACGTGTACATGCGATTGTGAAGCACAAAATCGCGTATAAGAAGAAAAAGAGAAAAAAAGAAGGTAAAATAGACAAGCTAAGACAAACTTTACTCCTATCAGACACTACCAGACAAACATGCCCCCAGACCTGACTCAAAAATAGAGAAATCAGAGCAAATCAAGAACACTGAATGTCGATAAAGACCCCCAACGAAAATGACTAGGAACTCCCCAGTATGGTCACCAATTATGTTACAGAGAAAACTTCCTATGGCTTGGGGTACCACAACAAATAGAGTAACCACATAAATCAATCCTTTCCTATATGCAAGATAAACGAAACATATAACACTAAAGGATCTCGATACATACCTTATTCCAGACGGTTGATGTAGATCCTCGTTGAGCTTTTCCACTCTTACTTGTATTAATAATTTTCTCTCTGAACATTCAACAAACAAGACAAGCATTCTATATAATTGTGTTAGACCTACTCTAGCATATATAATCAATAACATATAAGCATTTAAAAGCATCCATGGATTCAATACTCATTTAAATACACATTATTGGATAAGAAAATATATTTCTATTAATATAAATTAGAGATTACAATAGTGACAACCTTTGTCGGCACGTCTGCGAATCGGAGAAATTGAGTCCTCCACCTGGGCCTCCACCACTTCAATCCTCCATCTCTTGATAGCAATCTCACAAGCAAAGGAAAGCTTGGGAAGAACACAAAGTGCTCCAGGGGACAAAGGGATGCAAACTCAAGAATAAGCTCCAGCAACGATGGACTATAGTTCTCTTGCTCTTCAATTCCTCTCCTCTTCAATGTATCCAAAGGGTTCCTTATATAGTGCTTCAATGGGGTAATGGAAGGTCAAATTTGAGCGATCTCAAGGCATATAGAAGGCCAAGAGACAAGTGAATCGGATCCACATCAAGAAAAACTCCAAAACTATTTGGCCTTTGCACACATCCCGATGTATGTGGGTTTAAGGGTCAAATCCGCGTATATACGCGAGAATAGGTTTAAAATTCGCGTGTAGCAAATAATGCATGTTTTTAGGGATGATCTTGGAAACATCAAAGGTACAAAAATGGTCCATGGGGTCTGAAGAGTATGCAGAGGACAGGGAAGGCCATAAAGGTGTGATCCACCATGTGTGGTAAAATCAGCTGTAACAACAAAGAAGAATGCTCCAACTGTCAGTAATCCTGTAAAGGATACGGAAAGAAAAGTAGAAGGTGTTAAGAAAATTCCAATATATTATGAGATGGGGTATGATATAATGGAAGATATCAATAAAACCAAAGCTAATATCTCTTTTTTTGAGGTGTGTAATTTACCCTAGCAGAAAAATAAACTTTTGGAAGCTCTGGATCCACCAACGAGTAAACCCCAAGAAGGAATTCAATCAGAAGAAGAAATTAGTGAAGCCAATATTGGGGGAAAGTCCTAATCGAGAACTTTACCATTTTTGCTTACATTTTAAATTTTCAATCATAATGTGCACAACTGTTTGGTAGATTCGAGAGCATTAGCAAATTCTATGCCTATGTCGGTGTGTAAGAGGATAAATGGCCAACCCAAGCCTTCTAATGGCAATATCATACAGTTGGAAAGAACAACCATGAAGGTGGTAGGAGAGATGGAAGATGTATTGATATGTCTGGCTGCTGATGAAAGGGTATGCCAATTCATAGACATTATGGTAGTAGACATACCAGAGGCATATGGACTAATTTTGAGCTGAGACTGGTCTACGAAACTAGATGGTTATTTTGCAACTGACTGGTCCCATTTGTGGTTTCCCTATCAAGGTAGTCAGAATTAAATAAAATTAATGAGGGAAACACATATGAGATACAATGTAATGCAGTTGAAAGGGAAGAATGAGCCAATAAATTTTACACATTCGATTTTGGGAAATTATTTCATTGAGTTAGAACCAAGAAATTACCAAGCTGAAGAAGCCATTAGTGGATCAGATACTCATCCCAATCTCCTTCAGTTCTCTTGGGATGATAAAAATGATCGTAACATAGTTAGTTTCGTCTCAGATGTAGAAAGTGGTAGTAGGCCAGTAGAATTAGCAGATAGGTTTTGGATATTATATTTTGACGGTTCAAAAAATCAGGAAGGATCAGGAGTTGGTTGTATCCTGATGGATCCAGAAAATGATAAATTTTTTCTTTCTTGTAGATTATAATTTGAATGCACAAATAACATAGCTGATTATGAAGCACTAATACAAGGATTAAAGAAGGAAATTGAATTCCAAGTTAAAAATTTAAAAGTCTATGAAAATTCTAAAATCATTGTGAAACAAGTTCGAAATAAAATCCATTGTTTATCACCAAATGTAAGAGGTTATCAAAATGAAGTGTGGGATCTTCTAATGCATTTCGAAGCTTTTAATATAGGTTTGATTCCTAGATTAAAAAATGCAGCAGTTGACTTATTATCTACTTTAGCTGCCAGGCTTGTTACTACTAATAATAGATGTTCCATTGAATTAATTTTCAGGCCTGTTGTACCAGACGACATCACTAATCTAAGAGTATTTGATGACGACCCACAAATCTTATATTTTTTAACAAATGATGAGAATTTCAAGGGAGTTGTAATCAATGACAAAGAACATCAAGCAAATATTTGAAGTTAAAATTTCATACCCAAAGGAGTTAGAAATTTGGAAAGAATGTTTGATATGAATAATAAGTTTAGAAGACCAGCAAACGTCAAGATGCATAGTTCATCTATGAAATTTAAGCTGGTAAATTTGGGGTTGGAAGCTGAGCCAAAGTATGTAAACTTGGGAAAGTGTTGCTCAACTGGGGAAAGAAGCAAATTCATTAACCTGTTTAAACAATACAAAGATGTCTTTGCATGGATGTATGAAGATCTTAAAACATATGACACATGTACTATACATAATGTTGTTACAATTAAAGCGGGAGTCAATCCATTTCAGCAGCCTTTGAGAAAGATGCACCCTAAACTAGAACCTTTAATTCAAAGCAAAGTAAAGAAACTGCTCGATGCGAGAATTATTTTCAAGGTTAGACATTCAGAATGGGTTTCAAATTTGGTACCAGTAAGAAAACATTCTGGGGAGATTAGACTTTGTGTAGATTTTAGAAACTTGAATCGTGCCTCTAATAAAGATAACTACCTAGTCCCTCTCATGGAATAGATATTGCAGATGGTCTCAGGATCAGAAATATTCTCTTTTCTAGATGGTTTCTCAGGCTACAACCAAGTGTTGGTAGCCAAAGAAGACCAACTAAAGACCACTTTTACAACTAAATGGGGGACTTTTGCGTATAGAAGGATTCGTTTTGGACTTATCAATGCTGGAGAAAATTTCCAAAGGGTGATAGACATAGCTTTCCATGGTTTGATTAGAAACAATGTAGTAGTTTATTTGGATGATGTTACAGTTTTCTCCAAGAAAAGAGAAGAGCATGCTTTTCATCTAAAACAAATTTTTGATCGCTGCCAGAAATACAACATTTCTTTAAATACAAAGAAGTGTGTTTTTTTCTGTATTGGAAGGAAAGCTACTGGGTCATAAAATTTCTAAGAAAGGGATCTACATAGACCCAAAAAGGATTAAAGCTATAACATAGATCCCTTTGCCCCATAATAATAAAGGAATGCAGTCTTTTATGGGGACTATAAACTTTGTGCAAAGGTTTGTGTCCGATTTTGCTCAGATAGTCAAACCTTTGCATCAAATGGTTAAACAAAGTGCTCAGTTTAAATGGATAGAATTAGAGAAGGGTGCATTCAATAAGATTAAGTCAGCAATAGCTCATGCACCTTCTCTCAAAATTCCCAAATTTGAGAAGGATTTCATCTTATACACTTTTGCTTCAGACAACTCGTTAGCAGCAGTGCTTACATAGAAAGAAGAAGGGGAGACGAATACCCCATATCATTCATAAGAACTGGATTACAAGGTGTTGAGTTGAATTATCTCACTGTTGATAAATAGGCGTATGTAGTTTTTAAGGTGGTAAAACAATTTAGACCATATATACTGAAGAACAGAACCAATGTTATTGTGCCTCACCCGACAATCCAGAATCTTTTTGTACAGAAGGAGTTAGGAGAGAGAAGAGGAAACTGGGTAACAGCTTTGCAGGAGTATGACTTGGAATTCAGACCAACACTATTATAAAAGGGAAAGGACTCTATAAACTAATGGCTGAAAGTCAGGAAAATGAAGAAAATGGTTGGGAGAATGAGACTAAACTGCATATGATAGATATGTGCCCCTTATTCACAGCCCCAAAATCTTGGTATAGATATTTAGTACACTATCTTCAACAGGGGTATTTTCCTGAACATTGGAGTTCCAAACAAAGAAGGGAACTACGTTTGAAATCCTCAGCATATCAGATAATTGACAGAGTTTTTCTTAGGAAAAATTATGATGGAGTTTTTATCAGATGCGTAGAACGGGAAGATGCAGGCAAGGTAGTTAAAGAGTTGCATGATGGCGCAATAGGAGGTCATTTATCAAGAGATACTACATCACACAAAACTCTAAGGGTTGGATACTATTGGTCGACTGTGTTTAAAGACTCTCACGCTTACGTCTGTAAGTGTGATACATGCCAAAGGAGCGGTGGAAAACAAGAGAAAGCGGCTGGGCCTTTGCCACCAATTATTATTTTCGAACCATTCGAGCAATGGGGAATTGATATTATCGAGGAGATCAATCCAAATTCTTCACTGCAGCATAGGTACTCACATCCAAATATTATTTTACTAGATGGGTGGAGGCAATCCCTTTACAAAAGTAAACTTAGATGCGGTTATGGATTTCTTGCAAGACCATATTATGACCAGGTTTGGGGTTCCAATTTCCCTGGTTTTTTATAATGCATCTTATTTTCCATCCATTAAACTGACTGCATTTGCAAATGAGAAAGGAATTAAACTGCATTATTCTGCTCGCAATTATCCACAAGGTAACGGGTTAGCTGAATCTACAAATAAAAATATCATTAGGATTTTAAAGAAAACAATCATAGAGAATTAAAGAATCTGGCATATAGCTCTCCCTAATGCACTTTGGGCTGATAGGGTTACACCCAAGAACTCCTTATGTGTGTCACCCTATACCTTAGTTTACGGAAAGGAAGCTATCTTGCCCCCTAACATTCTGTTGCCTTCTTCTTAGTTATCTCAAGCATCTAGAGGTTCTAATAGTGAAGTTTTACAAGCTCTAATAAATACCCTGCTGAAATTAGAAGAGTCTGGATCCAAGTCCAGGGAAAGATTCAAGCACCAACAAGAAATTGTGAAAATATGGTTTGACAAGCACAAGTATGGAAATAAAACGTTTGAGGTAGGAGATCAGGTTCTAAAGTGGGATCAACCTCATGACGAAAATTGAAAATACACTAAATTTCAACATCTATGGATAGGCCCATTTCAGATTGCAGAAAAGCTAGGACCCTCAACATATAAGTTATAGGATTTGTAGGGATGGGAGGAGAATCTACTAGTTAATGGTTTGGTTCTCAAGCCTTAAGCCTTACTTTACTTGATGCTTCCAAAGTTTTTCTTGTACATAAATAAACCTTTTGGTTTTTGTTGTTTTGTTCTGTAGTCGGTTTTGCTTCATTTATGGTTTTCTTTCTTTTAAATTGTTTTTTTTATTTGCTTTATCTCATCTTTCGAGTAAACCAACACAATTTTTGGTGTTTGGAGAACATTGGAGTTTTGGGAAAACTCTAAGTTTTTTGTTAACCAGAAAGTTGCTTATTAAAGGTACACGTATCGTGAGTAGGATCCTTTAAGTTCATAGAATATTTGAAGGGAGGTTATGAAAACATTGAATTCCTTTTAACCCCTATCAAATAACTAAGGAAAGCAGATTCTAGAATAGTATTTTGGGCTCCACCCACTTCACGTTAAGATCTGTCCTTGGAAGCTAACAACGATGGACTCACGGAAAGAAAGCAAGATGGACAAATGTATGGCATTTAAAATGATCTCATGCCACAAATAAAATCCAAAAGGCTTAAGAGAGTCAGATTTCCTAGAAAGTAAAGCATATATCAAATACATAGAAAGTAAAGCATATATCAAATACATACTAAATTTATTTTTTTTATATATTGGGGCCCCCCTTTTATGTTTTAGTCTTAGGCTTCTCTTCAAGTTGTTTTCTCCTTTATGACTTAGTTTTCTCTTTGAAAAATTGGAAAAAACTTTTGAAGAAACTAATTTTATCCACCCGATGTATCGAGTGAACTCCTGGAGTTTATCCGACGCAGTGGATTCCCTTCCTGGTTTGTTTTCCAATTGTATTGACATTTTCTCCATTTATGGAGACTCATTTAAGTTTGTTGATGCATCGATTCACCTTCGATGACCGCATCTGATTTATCAAAGGGCTACTGACTTCTTTTTCGATGAAGCGGATGGGCACAACGAAAGGAATTATTTTCTCTCCTGCCTGTTGTTTCTAAAGACTCAAATGAGTTCTTCGACAAATCTTGACTGAAGTTTCGGATAGTTTTTGTTGTCATGCTTGATGTCTCACGGAACCTCAATCGATACCGGGCTAAGTCATATTTGTTTATTTGGAAGAAGTTTTGCGGTCACCTAATGCACGTTAGATCGCTTTTGGATTTCCACTCAATGTTTCTCCGAAGAGCTCAACCGATAATCCATGGTTAGAAGTCTTGGAGTCCTCCAATTTGTTTTGGAAAAAGAGAGAAGTTCCACCCGACAGTGGTCGGCAAGGTCTCAAACTGTCACTTGATGCCACCATTTCTTTTTATTCTGATGCCGATGCATTTAAGTGTCGTATGCGTGGACCATTTATTGACCTTTTGGCCATTTCTTTTTAATCACCGTGGGAATTTGTCCAATTCATTTGTTTTCCATCGAGTAGTAGTGAATTTCACTGAGAAAGAAGGAAAGTGCATTACGGATCCAGTCAGTCGTGTAAGGTCCAAGTGATTTCAGACCGTCAGTCCTCCTTGCTAGGTAGGATCTTTTAACCTTACTCCGTTATAACTTAGTTTTGAGATTTTGGTTAGGGTTTTTCTTTTGCATCAGTATATTTTATAGCTAGGGGTATTATTTGTTCTACCTTTGCATTTTTGCATGATGGTATTCAAGGTTGTTCCACTCGTGGCTAGCAAGGCGGTGAGATTTAGCACTTGCCTCGTTCTAGTCGTTAGTTTCACCCTCGCCATTGGGGTTTTCATGGGAAGAGGTCGTAGAAGAAAGCGTGGGTACAGAATGGAGTTCCCCCATCTACACCACTCAATTGCTTATTTAGAGGAGTTTGGGAGGGATTGTGATTATCTTTGGCCGAGTAGGTAGGTTTGGCCTAGGGCTTATTAATTCATCCTGAGCATTTTTTCCCTACCTCGACAGTTTTCTTAGAGATCATCTATGGACGATTGTTTCGATCTAGAGGTGAAGTTTCCTCTTTCCTAGGGTTGTACTGAGCTAGGCATTTTAAGTGTCCCGCTGTGTCAAAAGAAGGAGAGAGAAGCTTAGGCTTATGCCCAACTCTCATTATAAGCTTTGCTTGGTTGATGTTTGAAATGTTTCAAGATGATATGGAAATGTTTCTTAGTTGATATGAATACATGATGTTTCTGGTTATGTTATATATGCAATTAAGACTTGTTTGGATGATTTGTTTTTGGAAACCTCAATATCTATTTAGCACCATGGCTTGAAAAGGGAAGAAGAAGGCCCAGGATGTGGAAGACGATCCGAAAGTAGAAATCATTACCAGGGTAGAGATTATATATGAAGATACTAAACCAATGATTGAAGAAGATCCAGAATTTAGATGGGGCCAAGTATATCAACTGATCAAAGATCACACTATTCCAGGGATAGGTTTGGAAGATATACCAATAGATATGGATATAAAGAGGTCAACCATCATGAAGGCGTCCACTCGGCATAAAATTTTTCCATGTTCTAAGGTCATCGGCTGGATACTACCAAGAATATATGTAGTTAAGATGATTATGGCATATGTAAATGGGCAAGGTTTTGCTGATTAGTCCAGATTATGTGGAAGCATGTAAGATACCCTCAACTCAGATATATTTGACAGAAAAATGGTTGAAGGAGTTAGACTTGGATGTTTTCGATTGTATTAAGAAGATGATGACTCATGGAAAGCAATTTAGAACAAATCCTACTGGGGAGTATGGAACTGCAAATTTATGTACTCCATATAGGCTCATAGCTTTGATGTTGAACCAAATATTTGGGGGAGAAAATGGAAAATTCTATAAGGTAGGATGGGTACCAGTAATCATTTTTGTAGCCACCAGAGGCACTATTTTCAACTGGGATAAAATTGTCTCACACATTTTATCTTCGTGTGTTAGTGCAGTACTCAGAGGGACGTCACAGAAGAAGTCAGAATTATACATGAGCTCTTTCCTGGTATATTGTATCTTATGTACTCACCAGTTCCCGAGGCTGAACTGTGAATGAGATAAAACAAATACCCCTGTGTATTCTGCGCGCTAGCTCTTCTGGGCCCATAAATATTACAGTTTTTACAAGAAAATCTGTGAAGACTTCATCATGCCGCTCTACAAGATGATATTTCTCACAAAGTGTGATTGCATGTCTGAAAAGACATTAGAGTTCATAGAGGAGAGTGGAAACTATTACCTTTCTGAAGAAGGACTATATATAAGGATGTATGGGGGCTCGAGAGCTACTTCTTTGTTGCCAAAGTATGCTATTGACTACATTTTGCACAAGGATATAGTGAGACAACTCTATATAAATGGGATTGGAAATTTCTTGTTTGATCAGAAGAAGGCTGTGTATCCACCTCTCCCATTCTACATAGGTAATTACAAATTTTCTAAAGTAAAAAGTGCATTCGAGTTTGTAAAGGAATTATAACATTTTCATTTTGGGGAAAAACTTTTCCACAGAAATCATTCAGCCAACAAAGTTGCATATTACTGCGCAACAATGGGAGTGCATTTTGAATATGTAGACTACTGGGACAAAGATGAAGAGATTTTACGAAATGGATGAAATATGACAGCCTTGAGATGGAGGTTCAAGATGAAGATAAATATTATGGGTGGTAAAGGGGGCGGTAGTAGTACTATTGAGCAAAATCAACAAGAGGAAAAATCTGCAAAGAAAAGACAAGAAGAATCCCATAGGTATGACAAGAACCAGAGCAACGATTGGCTAGAGAATCAGAAATGAAAGGCAAGAAGAAGGTTCATAAAAGAAGAGGCGAGAAGAGGAAAGTAAGAAAAAACAAGAAGAAGAAGAGCAAAGAGTATGGGATGAGATTGAAAAAATTAAGAAGAAATCGACTGAACGAGAAAAAGAAGCAGAAGAAAAGGAAACCGAGGAGTTAAATAAAAAATAGCAAGAAGAAGGGGATCAAGAGCGTCAAGTGCAGGGATAGACTCATGATGATCCTATCGATCCAGTTCTTCCATCAAGCAACATGGCAACAAATGATGCAGCTCCGACATTAGAACTTAGTTTGATTCCTTTTATCTCATCTCAAGAGAAGGAGGTGGCTGACCTTAACACAATTTTCTATGATAGAATAAGAAAAGGAATATCATGAGAACTGAAAAAAGGGTAGATGCTAGAAAGAAACATACATGGGTTATGGTGACTGAAAAAATAGTCGTTCATGGGACTAACAAGGATCCTAAGCTCCTTACAAGGGTAGGTGTAGCTTCAGCCCTTGCAAAGGTAGATAATGTGGATAAAATGGTGGATGATCTGGATAAATACAAGGAGAAAATATCTCAAATGAAGGAAAATTTGAAGCAAGAGAGAGGTGAAGGATAAAGCTTGAAAAAGAAGCATGAGGACAGTCTCAGTGAGGTGTAGAAATTTAGAGAGGCATGTCATATTCTGCAATCTAACAAGGATACCCTAGTTTTGTCGATAAATATCATTGAAGGAGAAAAGAGGGATCTTGAGAAACGAGTGTCAGAAGTAGAACAAAAAGGAGAGGCAACAACTAAAAGGGTTGAATAATTGGAAGTTCAAAACAATTTGCCAAATGAGAAACTCCAGGAAGCAAAGGAGAAATAGTTAGATGTCACCCCTTTCTGAAATCAAGCATCAGTGTTGCAGAAATATTTGAATCAGGTTTTGTTAAATTTGGTTGGGTAGATGTACAAGGTTAAGCAGATTGAAGCAAGGCTGAAAGAGATAGTAAAAAATGTAGTAGAACACTGGAGGGGGTTTTTTTGATGTGGCAGAAATTGTAAAATGCCAGCTCACTTGGATTGGAGCTCATTCAAACTTCCCATCCAACATGCCCCATAATACCTTAGTAAGTATGAATATGGAGTTGTAAATACTAAATTTTTTCTGCAAATCAGTAGTACAGTTGAACACAACCATTGATAAAACTATAGAGAAGTGCATTGAATTTTACAAGGGAATGTTGTTGGCCCACCAAATATGTTGTTGGTACAGGACTTCCCAGCTAGAGAATAACACTTAAAGATCCTCCAAGACAGGCTAGAGATACGAGAAGAGAGAATATCTAAGATTGACTGCATCCATCAAGAATCCATTGAAGTTTGGATTGTACAGGTTACATTGCACAAGCATCTATTTGAATATTTGCTGAATCAAAACACACCGAAGGTCAAAGAGATAGAGTCCAAGTTGTCAAAGCATGAAATAGTAGTGCGAGTGTTGGAGCCAGTAGAATATCGAGTTATAAGTTAGGAAGCCCAAGCGTGGGATGTATACATTAAGAGTCAAGCTGGGTCCACTTAAGTGGTCTTTTATCTTATTCACACAAGGATTGATTTGTAATATTTTTTATTTACTTTTTGAACATACTAAAGACACGTTTTTGTAACTGAAAAATTAGGAATCCCAAAGGGAAGGGAGATCAAAGGTCATTCTGAAATGTATAAATATAGATAGGATCGAATGAGTTAAGGAATTTTCTAGCTTTCTCATATGAAATACTTATTGTAAGAGGAACTATTTATGATTATAATAAAGAGGATTAAATTTTCTGCCGAAGAAGGAGTTGTTGATTTTCAAATGCATGTTGTGTAAATGGCTAGATAGAACTACTTATGTTGAGCTTGCTATGCAAATCTATGAGATTGTTCCAACTTCTGAATTATTTCTTTGTTGTGGATGATTTCATTTCTTTTCTATGAATCTTATGCATCATATGAGTAATGAATGTTTTTAATGAATACTGAGCTACTTCTATGTTAATATTCTCGTTGTGTTTATGTGTTTTGAATTTATCAGCTACTTGTAGAATTCTTTGTACAGAAAATATAGTGCATTACTCATAAAAAATAATTATCTTTCTCCCTGGGGATAGGTTAGATATGATAGTGTAGTTTAGAGTAGTTGTTGTTTGGTTTTGCGATTTAGGAACAAAGTGGATAAGACGAGAGGTAAGAACCTACGCATCACATTGTGAAACCTTTTCTTTCTGATCATTTGCATTTAATATAGGCACTTGCATGTCATATATATAAAACATAAAAAATACATAAACGGTGGGACGAGCTGCAACTGGTAAATAGATTTAAGCTTTCATTTAAAATTTATGGTAGCTGGGCCATAAACCGGATGAAATCCCCATACCAAACAATAAGCGATCTAATTAGGAACAGTTATCGGGGAGAATCCCTACTATCGGTACCTGGGATTTTCTAGGCATCAACAAGTTGGATATAATATTTTTATTATTATTATTTAATATTATTTATGGCCAACATTTAATATGTTTTATTCATTTTTATTTTGTTAACAACAAGTATTACAACATCTCCCCCACACATGGTTTTAAAACCATGTACAAGGCCCTCCTAAAACCATGGGTTGTTCGGGATGCCTTGCACATGGACTTAAAACCATTTGCAAGGACCTCCTAAACCCTATACAATAAAACCATGGGTTGTTTAGGAGGCCTTGCAGATGGTTTTAAAACCATTTGCAAGGCCCTCCTAAACCATGTACAATAAAACTATGGGTTTTTTAGTAGGATGCTTTGCGGATAATTCAATTTTTTATTTGACCGGCATTTTTTTTGTGGGGGATAGTTAAATTTTTAATATTTTATTGTTTTGTTAGGTAGGAACATTACAACATGTACACCATATTAGGTTGTTTTTGTGGCTGCCATTTATTTTGTCCTATAATTAAAATTTTTGTTTTTTATTATTTTGTTAGTAACAAACATAGTACTCAGAAACGTTACAAGATGACTTAATATTAGAATCCATATGTCATAGTATGACATATGTATATGATTATTTTATTCGTATATATTAGCAATTGTATCACTAGAAACAACCATATTACTAAGATTAATATGTTTGAAATACGTCGAGAGGTATATATTTGACATATTCATAATGCTTTCTTTACTAAAGAATGTGTCAATTACTTCTAATAGTTAAGTTAATATAAAAACAACTTAATTTATGGTAGTTAAGCTCATAGTTGAAGCTAGGATCATAGTGGTATCATCATTGGAGTTAAGCTAATAGTTGTATCTAATAGTTAATTTAAAAGTTAATATAAATCTTAGACTATGCCTTATGCACAGTAACTCGACTCCCAAGTGCCATATGGAGTTCAACTGTCACATAATTTGCACATTATCTAAGTGATTGTTATTGGTGAATGGTTTGAGTGCAGTCAAGGTCAACTTCTCATGATAAGAAATGGAGTTCATCTAAATTTATTTTAATAGTTGTATCACTATTGGAACAATCTAATAATTATCCAATATAACCGCAAGTAGAGTTGTAGTTAAACTAATAGTTATAGAATCATTGGAGTTAATATAATATTTACAGAATATAACAATGATTAGAGTTGAAGTTAAACTAATAATTGTAGAATAATTGGAGTTAAGTTAACAGTTGTATCTAATAGTTAATTTAAAAGTTAATATATTGACAATTGTAATTCAAGTAAAAGTCATGATTGGAGTTGAAGTTAAGCTAATAGTTGTATCATCAATGCATTTAAGCTAATAATTGAATAGTTGTATCTAATAATCGAAAAGTTGAAGCTCAAGTTTTGTTTTTCAAACTATCGCTAATTGTACTTATCATATGTTAACTAAGCTATTTTTAATTTTTTTGAAATTGTTAATTATGAGTTAGAATAACTTCCGTTAAAAAGAATCGAAAGACTAATTATATCTATATGGAAAAAATAAACATGTAATATGAACTATATATTAACTAGATGTCCAACTATGAGATGTGGGATTTGATTAGAAGTTTTGAGAAGTTTATTAGGAGTTCCAACTATTTTATTAGGAGTTAGTGTTATACCAAAATCCTGTCACCATCATGTGATAAGACCTTTGACATACCTACTTGCCCTGAATCCCAGCTTCTGGAGTAAACATTAAATGGTTTTTTATCAATCTTTCATACAAATTCCTAGCACCACACATGCCCGTTTGTCCAGGAGTGGTACCCATGCTCACACCACCTTTCATCGGTTGTCCAAAAGTGGTGGCACCACCCATTGCCTTTGGTCCATAGGTGGTTATTACCAGAACCGCTCTATCATAGAAGGAGAAGCACGGTACCCTGCGTAAAAAGGGAAAAAGAGAAGCTTCTCAAGGCTTCTAGATGATAAGCCTCGATATATCCATTATCCCTACTATTGTGGGTTGGTTGAGCTCGAGATCCCTCATCCTAGGATCTTAGAGGCCACCTCACCCACTAATTTCTCAACCATCTCTATCCATTAAGGCCCTATAATTATGAGCTCATAGCCATGGTTGAGGGGAGAACATTGAAGGTATTGTTATGCTATTGGACTGATTCTTGGCCCAAGATCATTTGGAGAGAGCATAGAGAGCTAGAGTTGGATCTTTTGGGGATGAAGAGCTGGTTTCATGGAGATGCATGTCAATACTAAGGCTTGGTTGTAAACTTCTTCATATTTCTAATGCAAGTTGATTTTCTGCCCCATATATATTGTTGATGTTTGATTTCAGATATATATTGCTAGATTCCTTAGTCACTAGCATAGATTAGTAGATCATATTCTGGTTGCTTTGATCTGTTTCTTGTTGAACTCTTTTGCAGGTACACAGCTGAACTATCAAAGCCTTGTATTCTAGATATCTACAACATCTAGGGAGAGTTATCAGCCTCTGTGATCTATTTGTTCTGGATCTGAACCATTCAGACCAGCGGAACACCTTGCTATCCGCAGGAGGTGAAATATTCCGATCAACAAATCTGGCGACTCTACTGGGGAGTAGTTGCATTCAGTTGTTCTAATGATCCTCAGTTTGCAACTCTTGTCTGAATCAAGGCTCTGTTTTCTCTAACTCTTTACAGTCAGATCTTCTTTTTGATTTGTATTATTTGGGTTTGAAATTTCCAGATCTGTTCAAAACTGAGTCATTTTGGTTTTTTATGCTCTGTTACCACTTTCAATTAGACAGTATTTACCTTGATCTAGTCTTTTTTGATATGATCCATCATTCTCTTTCTTGTTTTGGCCATCTACAGGGAACCATAGCAATGCTTTGTACGAGGAGCCGTGCCACCGCCTGAACACAGTGGGAAGTAAGCGGTGCCACCTCCTGTATCCGGTTAGTGAGGAGCGGTGCTACTTTGGAAATGCTCTTACAACACCTACGAAGCGCGGTACCAGGTAGGCATCAGTCCAAAACTCTTTTTCCTCTTTTTTCTTTGTAAAAATTTGGAATTTTCATTGCTTTCAGTTCTGTTATCAGGCTTGTGTTATTGAATCTGATGTGTGTGGCTTGCTGCTTTGATGGTTTAAGATTGATTTTGAGTGGAATTTAAAGAAATTGCTTAGTCTTTTTTATTGTTCATCCACTTCTTGCTTATTGGTTGTGCTTAAAGAAAGATTTTTTTTTTTGAAAGTTAGGGTGTTCATTGAACTCTCTTTTCGTTGCATATACTGAAAGAAGAACACTAGATTAGCTTCTAGATTTCATTTCTTGCTTGCATAGTAAACTTCTTTTTCTTCCCTTCAAAAAAAAAAAGTTTTGTTAGAGATTAGGACATCATATTTGAGCGTTGAATTTGGGTTTTTTGATTGGCTTCATAAGCTTTTAGGACCTTTATGATCTTTCGTCTCTCATGCATATAGGACTATCTCGATCAAAATATTAAAAAAATGGTAGTTTTAAGTTAGATTTGCTTATGTTTTTAAGAAATTTGAAAAGTTAGAGTGCATTGGCATATAGATGTGCTTGGTGTTGTTCTTTTAAGAAAAGAGATTCTCACCCTTCCCATTTGATTTTGAAAAGAAGAATTTGGTTTGTAAAAGTGTTTGCTTATCTTTGATTTCATGTTCATGACTGTTGATTGGAATGATTTTTTGGTTTTGAAACAAACAGAAAAGACACTCTCTTCCTTCCCATAAGTAGGCATATTAAACGATAAAGTGAACATTTGCACAAGCATATTGCATGGTTTTACTTTTCTGTCAGAACATCTTGCATTCACCTAACCATATAAGTTAAAATTAATGGTAGTTGTAGGTTAAAATTTACATAGTAACTTGAGTGATAGGTTAGAGACGTGTTCGGGCATCGTAAAACGTAGGAGCTGTCGTTATTTGTCAGCATTAAATTTCGGTACTCACATGGTTCTTCCACGTACCGTCGATATATAGAACAACCTTTCACGTACCCTTGGGGTATATAGAAAGGTACTTCATGTACTCGATTATATATCGAAAGGCCCCTTATGTACGGTTATGCATTAGACAACACTACTACTGATTCAAGCTCCCACGTACCTTGAGTATATTGGGAGACCCCACTAGGCTACCTTATCTATTTGAGAAAAGCCCTTTGGCCGTCTTGTTTGGAGCCATACACTGAAAACAACATTCAAGGAGATTACTACGCACATACCCTCGAGGTATATCATGAGTGGCACCTTCTTGACAATCCTACTGAGAGACCTGACTTTTGAACTCCTCCTATGATTTTAAGTCTGCTTGTTTTGACCTATAGTTTGATTAGGGAAGTATTTTGGTGTGTTTTTTCTAGATTTATAGATCCTAGGTTAGATAGGAACTGTACACACTGGTTGAGTTAAGACAGTGCAGGAGAGTACATGGCTTGCCACCTGATTTTACTTATGTTTCAGAAGAAAAACCAATGGAAGCTATCGACCAAGGAGCTGCTACCACCTCCCAAGTGGGAGATAATGTGGTGGTGGAAAGTGGAGGACCATATTCTTCACACTCGCCCCCCTTGGTCCAACAGCCTTCCTGAGAGGATTCATCATTCCATCCTCCCGCAGAAGGTCATGTTGACGATACCCGTCCAAATTTTGGTCCTAATGCTCCTTTTTGGGAGACACCCATCGGACAGGCCATTGCCTCATTTGGCACCCATGTAAGTTCTCCTAGAAGTGAAGAAGAATGCAGGAAATACCATGCTGCTATCCTCTGTGCAAAGGAGGTAGAAAAGAATATTGACAACCTATCAGGCTCTTCACCAGTTTGTTCCACATTCCTTCCCGTGGGATATTGTTCACTAGCCGATTCTATGAGACCCATTGAACTGATTATAGATCGTCCATTAAAAACCCACAGCTCAGGTCAAATTTCCACCCCTCTCACCTCAGTATGTTATGTCTGTTCCAAATCCTCCCAGGTATTTTGCATCTGGGGCCCAACCTTCAATTCCTTCTTCTTCAGTACCTTTGAATGCCGGGGGGAAACCCCCAGCACGACCTACATTATCTGATACCGGAGCCGTACCTAGTCAAGAGCAGACCTCTAATGTAGAAACATCTGCATTTTTTGTCCCTCCCACCCACACTAATGTGGTAAATCCCCCATCTAGTTCAGGTCAGCCCTTGGGGGCACAACCTGTTGCCATTCAGTCTTCTAGTGGTTATGGTTATCAAATACCTATAGGTAATCATCCATCTAATCCTATTGGAATTCCATTCCCTAGAAACACTTTAACGCCATGGGGGAAACCCAACTGGTCTTACATGCCAGCCATGGGAGGGATACCCATACATACTGCGGGAGGTGCAGGAGGACCAACTTATCAAGGTCCTCCCCCTGGGGGCCCTAATGGACCTGGAGGGTCTGGCGGTCCTCCTCATGGTTCGGGTGGTCCTAGTGGTCTTGAGGGACCTGATGGCTTTCCTCCTTATAGCTCAGGAGGGTCGGGTGGCCCTCCACCTACTGGTTCCGATGGCTATGGAGGTTTTCCACCTCTTGGAGGTTCCTGAGGGTCTGGTGGTCCACCTCCTAGTGGTCCTGGTGGTCCTGGCGGTCTCGGTGGCTCTGGTGGTCCTAGTGGTCCTAATTCCAGAAACCAACCCCCCATGGGTAGATTTGCTGATAGTTCTTCCTCACAGCATCCTGTTTATCAGTCTACCTATGGTCATACTGGTAATTACATGCCATATCAATATTACCAGTATGTGCATCCCAATAGACAGTTACCTTTCCTTGCAACTTTGAACTTGCCTGATTTGTCTAAGTTGATTAGTGATCCCATTCGACACAATCCCTCATGGCCTTCCATTACGGTAAAGTTACCATCGGATATTCCAAAATTCGATGGGAAGCAGGTTGAAGATCCATGGAACCATGTTATGAATTTTCATTTGTGGTGTTCCTCAAACTCCCTCATGGATGATTTCGTTCAGTTACAACTCTTTCAACGAACTTTGACCGGTATGGCCGCGAAGTGGTATATTGAACTTGCACAACATTCGTTTGTGGATTTTGGCTCGTTGGCAATTGTATTTCTTACACACTTTCAGCTCCCTATTCATTATGAAACAGGCACTGATATTTTAACTTCTCTGCAACAAAACACCTCCACCCACATTTCTGACCATATTCATGAGTGGAGAAGGTGGAGGAGGCTTATTAAGGCCCCTATTCTAGATCATTTGTTAGTTGATTGGTTCACTAAGTCCTTGTTTCCTCCTATTGCCCGAGATGTGGCTATGGGCGGTGCCGTTACCGAAGAGCAGGCTATTAGTCAGGCTCAGTACCTAGACTTGGTCTATTCCCAGTCCGAGACTCTTTATGACCTGATTCCTCAAGCTCCTCACCCCAAAATTAACCCTGCCAAGCCATCAGCAGAAGTACCTGTTGATGGGATTGTTGGTTCAATCCAGTCCCCATCTGCAGTGAAACTTGCTAAGCAAACCCAAATTGCTACTCCTTCGACTCCCACGGTCTCTACTGAGGTCAATTCTATTCAAACTACTCCAACCTCGGGTAATAAAAAGAAAGGTAAAAATTGAAATAAAAAACTGGGAAACCAGCAGGAGACCCCACAATCAACCAATAATGACAATGACACAGGGAAAAGGAAGGCTAAATACCCTTGTCTGTTATGTGGTGGTGACCACTTCTCAAAGGAGTGTCCCCATCGAGACGAAATCTCCCAGTTTTTGAAGTCTAATCCCGCACCTGCAGTACTTACGGATCCCTTTCCCTCTCAACAACAGCTGGTAGACCACATGTCGAACCAGGGTAACTCTAGTTCATCAGAGGAAATTTGTATGATGTCCTCAGATACCATCCATCTGCAAACTTGAAGCCATAATTATGATAAACCCACAGATAAGCAAGAAGATCAATCTTCTTCAAGGAAAGCTCCCTCTACTAGTTCTCCGGAATCCTTGTCTACTGTTCCCTTGTCTATTGAGAAGCCTACTCTCAACATGATTTTTCCTCCACCAAAGAGTACTCTTCAGAAGGTTGTCTTTAATCCCAATGCTCGAGCTGCTCAATTCTATAATGTGGTCGAATATCTCACTCAGGCACCTTGTGCGATGTCTACCCTAGAGGTACTCCAAATTTTCCCTACACAGCGCAAGAACTTGTTGACTGCATTAGGAGATGTAGACCCGGATAACACTAACTTGATTCACTTCAATGTTGAGAACTATAAACCTAGATTACCGCATAAACTTTCTTTTCATATCATTACGAAAGTAGTGGGAAAGAAAGTCTTTCGAATGGTACTAGATGAAGGAGCTTCGACCTTGGTGTTATCTTTGACTTGTTGGAAAGCTCTTAGCTCTCCCGAGCTTGTTACATCACCTACAACCCTTAAAGCCTTTGATGGACAGGGTTTCCAACGCCATGGCCTCATATCAACCCTCACGGTCGAGCCGGGGGGCAAAACCATTTCCATCCAAGTAGAAGTAGTAGATGCCCCTCTGGATTATAAAATCCTTTTAGGAAGGAATTGGTTCTATGCCATGAATATTGTTGCTTCAACAGTATTAGGCAAGTCCATCCTAGGAAAGCCGCAGCTATTAAAGCTGAGATTGAGAAACTTTTGAAAGCTAGTTTTATTTATCTTGTATATTTGACAGAATGGGTATCGAACGTTGTCCCTGTCAATAAAAAGCAGGGCACCATTAGAGTCTGCATCGAATTTAGGGATTTAAATAAATCTTGTCCCAAGGACAACTTTCCTACCCCCCACATTGATCAGATTATCGACAAATGTACTGGAAGTGTTCATCTTTTCATTCATGGATGGATTCTCTGGCTACAATCAGATTGAGATATTGCCCGCCGGTCAGCATAAGAGGACATTCATTTTCCCATGGGGAACCTTTTCATATAAGAAGTTACCTTTCGGCTTGAAAAATGCTAGAGCCACGTTCCAGCGTGTGATGTCCTATGCGTTTCATGATATTAAATATATTGTTGAACCGTACCTTGATGACCTCCCTGCTCATTCATAGTGACGGGAGGACCATCCTGGTCATCTTAGAGACATATTCCTGAGATGTCGTCATTATAATATACGGCTCAATCCACATAAATTTGTTTCTTGTGTTGAGACGGGACGTTTGCTTGGCTTTGTGGTATCCAAAGATGGAATCTAGATCGATCCTTTAAATATTGCTGCTATCATTATTCTACTAGCCCCAACCAACATCCTTGAACTCCAAAGTTTGTAGGGGAAGGAAAGCTTTCTTCATCGTTTCGTGTGCAATTTCACTGAGAAAACGCATGGTTATATGCGTCTCCTCAATAAAAACACTCCATTCTTCTGGGATGACCAGGCCCAACGTGCCCTTGATAGTCTTAAGCATGCTTTGACTCATTCACCCGTGATACACCCCCCGGATTATTCAAAGGATTTTCTCTTGTATATTGCTGCCTCCGCTACTACCATCGCCATGGTTTTAGTGCAAGACAATCTCCACAGTCAGGAGCATGTGATTTATTATGCCAGTAAGAATCTTATTGATTCTGAAACCCGTTATTCACATGTGGAGAAGCTAGCTTTGGCGATGGTCATTGCTGTGCAAAAATTTTGTCACTACATTCTGCTTCGCACTACCACCGTATTGGCAGACCAGAACCCGATGTACTACATTATGACTTGTCAGGTACTCGAGGGCAAGTACTCCCATTGGATCATCATCCTTCAGGAGTTTGATCTTGAGTTTTCCAAGGCTACATCAAAGAAATCCTTGGTTTTTGTCGAGCTTATATGTGACCTTCCCTGTGCTACCACAGAATCCGAGCCCAACGATTCATTTCCAGATGAATTCTTGTTCCTAATTAGCACTACTAATCCTTGGTATGGATATTTGATGATTTATCTCCAGACCTAGCATTTTCAACCGCATCTATCTCACGATGATCGTCGCTGCATCCGTCACCATGTGACGTACTACCTTATCTTGAATGATACCTTGTATAGACGTCGGATTGATTCCATTCTCTGGCGATGCCTTACTCATGAGGAGGTTGAACACGTGCCAAATGATTGCCACTCTGGAGCATGTGGCGGTCATTTATCTTGGATGGCTGCAGCCCAGAAAATCCTTCGTGCTGGCTATTTCTGGCCTTCTGTATTCAAAGACTATCATGAGGCTGTTAAGAAACGCCCTCCTTGCCAACATTTTTATCCCAAAAAGTGCACCCATCTTGCTCCGCTTCACCCTGTCATTGCCATTGGCCCTTTTTCCAAATGGGGGATTGACTTCATGCATTGTAAACCTACCTCAGCCAGGGGGCATGGTTACATCATCGTAGCCATGGATTATTTCACAAAATGGGCTAAGGCCATGCCTACATATGTAGAAGATGGTAAGACTGCCGCTCTCTTCTTGTTCAATCATATCATAGCTAGATTTGGAGTTTCACATTCCATCGTCACTGATCATGGATCTCATTTCTGTAATCAAATGATGGAGTATTTGAGTGCTAAGCTAGGTTTTCGCCATGAAAACTCTACGCCGTATTATCCGCAAGCTAATGGTCAGGTAGAGGCCATTAACAAAGTTTTGAAAACTATGCTTTGTCGGATGGTTGGAGATCATAAATCCAATTGGCATCTTGTTCTTTTTTTCTCTCTTTGGGCTTATCGGACTTCCGTGAAAACAACTACTGGTTTCATGCCATTCCAACTTGTCTATGGACTTGAAGTTGTCTTCCCGATCCAATGTCAGATTCCATCTTTACAACTCACCGTCGAACTTCTCCCAGACACTTCCGCAGAGGAAGCAAGATTTTTGTACTTAAATAACCTTGATGAGACTCGTAGAGATGCTGCTTTAGCTAATGAGGCACATAAGAAATGCATAAAGGTGCAGTACGATAAATCCATCCAGCCTCGTGTTTTCAACGAGGGTGACCTAGTTTTGACTTATGATTAGAGATATGACAATCTAGGAAAGGGTAAGTTCGAGTCCATGTGGTATGGACCTTTTGTTATTTCCAAGGTCTTAGAGAAAGCAACCTATGAGTTAGTTGATTATGATGGGATCCCTTTGGGGCAACCTTGCAATGGGTTGTACCTGAAAAGGTAATATGCTTAGGTCTTCTTGGATGGTATCTTGTATATATGGATATTGATTGACTTTCAGTGTGCTTTCAGTATTTTCAAGATGGTTTTGAGTTTTGGTGTCCGCATCTATTTATACCATGTTTGGTCATGCAGATGGCTTTCTACGGCTTCGTTGATGGTGCTTGCCACCACACCTTGAATCTAGCCTTGGTTGTTTGGGTTCTCTATTCCCCAGCTGAAGATTTGGTCAGTTCAGGAGCAATTTGCTTAGGTCCCACTACTAATAACATCACTGAGTATGAAGTAGTCATCGGTCTTCTGACTGAAGCTGCCTCCCAGGATGTCCATGATCTATTAGTTTTGATGGACTCTCAGCTCATTGTTTGTCATTTAAACCATATCTACACCATTAGGAACTTGGTGCTCCTCCACCTCTTCTGGAGGGTACGTTTGTTAGAAAGATCATTTGGAACCATCACATATAGGCATATCCCTAGGGAACATAATGTAGTTGTTGATTCATTGTCTAATTACATCCTAGATTGGCATATTTCCCATTCATGACGTTAAATTAAACATTATACATTGTAAATAAACATTTAAAGATGCATATAACTCATAGAAAATGCATTTTTTCCATTTGAAACGTATAAACACCGTGTAAAAGTCTGTATATATATATATATATATATATATATATGTATGAAAAAGTTTTACAAAAATAGGTCACAGGACCTCATCTGAATCACGTAGGCTTTCGAGCAAAATATTCATACAAAAATCCTGAAGCTATCAACTTTCAGTATACATGTCTCATCCACTAGTGGTGCTCATGATAGCACATCACTGCTCGAGCCACCCTGCGTAGTAGCCTGCTGAATCGGCCTGGTACTCCCACCGCAGATCTCTAATATCTAGTCGGGAGGTCATCTATGTCAGCATTTGGGATGTCCAGAGTCAACCTCTCTAGGTTCTCCTCCAGCTCCCCGGTGATATCATCACCTTGTGGCACAAAGTGAGCTCAGGCTCGCCTGCTTAATGTAGATGCTCCTCCAGGCCTCGCTGCTCCAACATCTGCATGAAGACAAACAAGTCTCATCACTTATCATAAAAAATATAAAAACATAAAGAACATAAAAATATTTTCCATCTTTAGGGTTTCTTGTTTCTTACCGATGTAATCCTACTGCCCTCTAGGTGGGAGTGGTAGGTCAGGATCACCTGTAAAATCTGTGCCTGCATAGGCATAGTCCTCGATCATGAGCATTTGATCCCGCAACCATCTGAAGAATGCATCACCAAAATTCACTCTGCCCCTACCCGCTCCTGTGTGAGCCATGACCTAGACCCACCTCAGCATGCGGGGGTCCCATGCTCTCAGACTGTGAAAATTCACCTAGGGGCCTCATCTGGGGGAGCTGCTTGAAGAAGAAACAAGCTAAGATGGAACCAAAGCTGAACTGCTTTAGCTCTCCCTATCGACATTTAGTCAGCTGATCCTTGAATATTGGAAGCAATGCTTCCGCCCAGTTGAACAACGTAGGTGCCATAGCCTCTAGGGCATATAGCATATGTTCCCTGGAAGCCTGATGTACACCCTGGCTCCCTGCCACCCTCTACATGGTGAACAGAACAATCCGTAGATCCCTGTCTGTCACTTCCTTGATGGGGATCTTCTTCCCCCATGTTCCTGTACCTGGTACATAGTGTCGATATATGAGCTCTCTGGTGGTAATGTCCCCTCCATGGGAACCTGTTAGTGATATTGGGGCACCCCATCTCGATAGGCCAGTCAGGAAGTAGATGTCCTCTACCTCAATTGTAAGTATATGTGCCCCCACCTTGAAATACTGATGTTTTGGATTCCACATTCTCAGTATGTGTTCCAGTAGTCTCTCGTGGGACACCATGCTTGGTGTCTGGAAGAACTTTAAAAGCCCACAGTTTCGGAGTGCGGCAATACAAACTAGATTCCTTTCAGTAGCAGGATCCTCTTCATCATGTGTTCTTTCCTTCCATATCACCATATTTTGGAAGCCTAGACCTGCCAAAAACAACAATGGTATGTATCAATATTGTCCTTGAGTCATTGCAAATCAAAAGAATGAGTAAATTTTGTCTATATCATTGGTTTAAGTTCTCCACAGCCAGCACTTCCTGTGCCCCATTGGAGATAGGTAGTGGCACCGCCTATCCACCATATTCTTGGCGTGGTTCTCGGGTGGTACCGCCTATCCCGCAAGGGGTAGCCGTGGTGCCCGCAAATTGGATTTTAAGGATTGCCAAATAGGCCTAAAACCCTACCAAATCCCAAAATAAAAGCTATGAAATGAAAGATAAGGGTCTTAGTTGTTACCTGCAACTGAAGAGACTGAGGACAGATAGTGGAAACTCCCGGTATCAGCTGTGGAAGATTTGGCTAAAGAAATGCTCCAAGTGCTCTCTGCTAGAGGTAAATAGTGAGATGTTTGATTTTTTACTATTTACTTGCCTTATATAGACATTTTTATTTTTGGGTCTGACTTAGTATAGTTTTGATATTACATCATGTTCTGGTTAAAATCTATTTGTCATAATCCCTTAATGTTGATTTTGGATGCATTTAACACTTGTTTATGAGTCGTCTGTAGGTTGACTTCAGTAAAAGCTTTGGAAAGTTTGTTTATGGATTTTTCGTACTTTCACAAAATGAAAAAGGTCATTGAGCGCTTATTATGACACTTTGTCACGCTCGTTAAAATCTAGTATCAAAGTTCGGAGTCTAGTTCAAGTTTCTTTCCAGGCTCGAAAAATATGACATTGTGTAAAGAAATGTCATGGAGTCTTCTTTTCACATCTTCTTTCAGACTCCTTAAACATGAAAATATAGTCGAGTCCATTTCTGAATATTTCCAGGCTTGTAAAAAGTGACTTGTCTAAAGAAACTTCATGGAGTTCTCTTTAAACCCTTTTCAGGCTCCCCAAATACGAAAAGATTGTCGAGCAATCTTGTCTTCTTCACGTTCGTTAAAGTATTTGAAGAGTCGTCCGTCCGATGGTAGGTTATCTCTTACTCGGTTCAGATAGGACTATTTACGAGAAAGGAACACTCCAGCCAATCATGACTTGAAGAGTTCTCTAAGGTATGATTTTATACTTTTTTGGGCCTTAGAGACTAAATCATATGAAAAAGGACCCCCATGGATTCTTCTTCCGTATTCGTTTAGACTATCTAAACATGAACGATACCGAGTTTTCTTTCAGTGGACTTGTTAAATTAAACATTGAGAGACCCATTTTGGGAACAAACCCCTCCTCTCTCAGGTTTAGAAAACATATGAGATTGAACTTGTCTTCTGACAAGTTATATCGAGTGTTTTTACCCTCTTTGAACTTGTAAAACCGAAAAGAGGCACTCATTGATCATGATGGGGGAAATGGGAAAGGAAATCATTTTTCAAATAATGGCAGTTGTTTGTTGTTACCTTTGAACATGGCACTTGTCTGCACAATCATGTCAGTCAATTTGGTATTCAGCTGATCTCCATGACGATCCACTTTCATGAGTCATGCCAATCCTTTGAGTCTTTCAAAAGAATGCATTGTCCACTGTCGCATTGTGTATCTGTCCTGTCTAGTCATGCTGCCAAGTCATTTTGTCATGCCACCCGATGTTCAAAGGGGATCTGAAGAAGTCTTACCTCTGTAGTATACACAGCCTTTGTGTCAGTATCTTTGATTTTGTCATATGGTTACTACATTCACATCATTCTAGAACTATGTTCCGAGTTTCGTGTCATCAATGTGGGACTCATCATGGCCCTCCTTCGATGAGACTATTCCCGTCGAGATCAGCTCATCATCAAGAAATAGTCTTAGAAACAATATTTAGTACCTTGATATCTGTATGCCTTAATGAAAGATTCTCTCGCTTTCGACATAGGTTCACATCTTTGACCTTTGATCGATAGAATTCACTGGGTGTTCGACATCAGGACCTCTATTCGCACTCAGTAGATTGTACTAGGGTACCTTGGGAATCATTCACATTAATGGTGATCTCTCTCACAATTGTTAACGGTTCACATCATTGGCCGATAATCAAGTGGTTTCTACCATGTTCGACTTCAGATCATTGTAATCACATGGATAGAATCGTACTTTGTGGAAGACGAGACGAAGACCCTGGGTATTTGTTTAAAAACCTTCATTGCTTTTTCCCCAGGTTGAGATGGAGTTTTGTATATCTAGCATGGATCCACATTTGTATGGTCGTGGCGATGCTCAAATTTGCATCTGTATGGCATAGATCTACGTTGTATGTCTGGTAGCTATGTCCAAGTTTGAGTCCTCTATCACATGGATCTATGCTGTATCCTAGTTGCCATGCTTGTTTATTCCACTCATGGATTTGCCTTGTATTGGTTTGCAGCTATGAGTTTGGTTACTTGTGTCTATGAGTCAAAATAGTGATGTACTACAGATGCCTACTTGATTGCATACTCTGATCGAGCCAACATTTTCATTTCCTGGCGACAGCTTGTTCTCAAATCTCTCGTTTATCGTATCACTCATGCTTTGGGGGGCATCCTGTTATACCAAAATCCTGTCACCATCATGTGATAAGACCTTTGACATACCTACTTGCCCTAAATCCCAGCTTCTGGAGTAAAGACTAAATGATTTATTATCAGTCTGTCATACAAATTCCCAGCACCATGCATGCCCCTTTGTCCAGGAGCGGTACCCCTGCTCGCACCGCCTTTCATCGGTTGTCCACAAGCGGTGCCACCACCCATTGCCTTTTGTACATAGGTGGTTATTACTAGAACCGCTCTATCATAGAAGGAGAAGTGCGGTACCCTGGGTAAAAAGGGAAAAAGAGAATCTTCTCAAGGCTTCTAGATGATAAGCATTGAGATATCCCTTATCCCTACTGTTGTGGGTTGGTTGAGCTCAAGATCCCTCATCCTAGGATCTTAGAGGCCACCTCACCCACTAATTTCTCAACCATCTCTATCCATTAAATCCCTATAAATATAAGCTCATAGCCATGGTTGAGGGGAGAGCATTGAAGGTATTGTTATGCTGTTGGACTGATTCTTGGCCCGAGATCATTTGGAGAGAGAATAGAGAGCTAGAGTTGGAGCTTTTGGGGGTGAGGAGCTGGTTTCATGGAGATGCATGTCAACACTAAGGCTTGGTTGTAAACTTCTTCATATTTCTAATGCAAGTTGATTTTCTGCCCCATATATATTGTTGATGTTTGATTTCAGATATATATTGCTAGATTCCTTAGTCACTAGCATAGATTAGTAGATCATATTCTGGTTGCTTTGATCTATTTCGTGTTGAACTCTTTTGCAGGTACATAGGTGAACTATCAAAGCCTTGTATTCCAAATATCTACAGCGTCTAGGGAGAGTTATCAGCCTCTGTGATCTACTTGTTCTAGATCTGAACCATTCAGACCAGCGGAACACCTTGTTGTTCACAGGAGGTGAAATATTCCAATCAATAGTTAGAATCTTACATGAATCACATTAACTAGACTCCTAGATGCCAAATGTAGTTTGAATAAGCCTTAAGTGATTAGAGTTGAAATTAAGATAATAGTATGGTAGAATCATTGGAGTTAAACTAATAGTGTATCTAATAGTTAAGCTAATAGTTATCCAATATAACTATGCTTAGAGTTGAAGTTAAGCTAATAGTTCTAGAATCATTGGAGTTAAGATAATAGTTGTATCTAATAATCGATGGCGTTAAGCTCTCATTTGTATCTAATAATCAAATAGTTGATGATTAATTTTAATTTTTACAACTATGACTAACTGTACTTATCACATGTCAATTAAGCTATTTTTTTTTGAAATTATTAATTATAAATTTTGAACAACAACCATAGAATCAATCTAGACAGTACACTTGTCTCATTCTTGTTTAATCTTGGACAACGCCCATAGAATCAATATGGACAATACAATTGTCTCACTCTCGTCCGTAGATGAAAAAGCATAGATGGTAGTACACCTCAAAATTCTAACATATATACACCTTCAACGTAACAAGGTGCAATGGAATGTTGAATGGAACAAGTTGCAATGGAATGTTGAATGGAAAAATAAAATAAATGATGAGTTGAAGTGAATTTAATGACACAAATGTAACAAATTTGAAGGTGAATTCAATGAAAACATCAACAGAAATTAAAACCATGAATGAAAGAAAAAAACAATATGTAATCAAGAAAAAAATAGAAGAAAGAAAAAAACCTGAAGGTCCAAATCATAAACTTAAATATGATTTGAAAAAAAAATAAGCCAACTTATATAGCCTCATGTGTTGGGGTTAGTAATGAGACACCTTTGTCGAGATTTACCTATATTAGCTATTAAAGCATACTAAATTATGGCATATCACCACCCATACATGTCATATCCTACATCAATTCTCCAAATTCCAACTCTCTCTTTAAGTCCAACAATTTATTATGATTGCTAATACAGAGGAAAAATAAAATTTGAAAATTGTTCCACATGAATCCATGAATAGGGATGTGTGTATTTTTTTTCCATGCAGAGGGATGCATGTATTCGTGTTCCATATTAATTTGTTGTTCCTATTTTAATTGCTAGAGAAAAATCTGTTGGCAACAACAATTATGAACAAGTTGCAAAATTAAACTTTCAAATTGAAACTAAACATATAGCAATTCAAACTAGCAATAAATCAAATGTAAAATATATGCAATATAGTTTGTTTTTGTTTTAATATCATTAAAGGGATTGTATAAATTACATCCATGGACCATAAATTAATGACTAAAAATAAAAATTACAAGGATTAAATTTCCCAACTATTGTTTGATTTTATAAGATTGCATTGATGATTAAGATTAGTTAGTAATTACTATTATATGTATGGAACCTTCACTTAAGAGTCTTAAGGGATAATGTTTATAGTTTAGAAGAGACGCAATCATGAGAGTGCAGGGAATATACATACAAAGAATACTATTTTAGGAAATCCTAATTCATGCATAAAGAAGATATAGTGAACTTACAATTTAGGCATATGGAGAATAATGCTCCCTCCCAAAACTCCACCATTCAATCCTTCATCTCCTCCATCGGCACTAATAGATCCATTAACATTCAAAATTATATTTAGAATGATATTGAGATGCCCACCTCCCCCACCACCGAATTCACCTTCCCTACTTGTTGTCCCATCCTTGCTTCCATAAATTGATGGTTTAGTAAGAGTATACTAAGCATAAGCATCTCCACCTCAAGTATTTTTCGGATCCTTGACATTGTGGGGCAATAGGGCAGACCCGGGTTTAATCCTTTTGCTTCACACCAACAAAAGACCCACAGTGTTCTCCCTTTCGGCAACAACCTGCGAACAGGTTGCAGTCTCACCCGAAACAGCTATGGGGTGCCGCAGAATCAGATTTCTGCAAGCAGAGAGGGATATTACTGTACCTTAGCCTTTAACAACTATAATTAATACCCACAGAGCTTCGACATTCACATATATAGAACTTCGCAACTAAATAAACAAACAGTGACTTGCTTAACCCGTTACAGGGAGTTCACAGCGAAGCTATTTATTAGCAGTGATCTTACTTATTAGATTTATATCATTATTAATGCATAAAAGATAAACAGAATAGAAACAACACAAGAGCCACAACACCAGATATAACGTGGTTCACCCCCAGTGTAGGGGCTATGTCCACAGAACTGTGTTCTATTTTAACTTTCTTCAAAATCACAGTTCCGATCTACGCACTTAGCTGCAGATCCCTTCAAGTCCTTAAAGCCGCGCACACAGCTGCAGGCCTCTGTGCACACAGCTGCAGATCTCTTAATCTCTTAAAAAACCCTCTGTGCACATAGCTGCAGAGGTCGTCCACACACACAGCTGGGACTTAACCTTTTCTTACAATAGCCTTAGCTTCGCCTTAATTCTTCTTACATCATAAAAACCTAACCTTACTTCTTTACACAAGTGCTTATTTATACAGCGCACTATTTACAAAACTATGGTCTTACACCATGGGAACCTCGAACCCTAAACCCTGGACTTAAACCATGGAATTATTACAAAAAGAGGCTTTGAATTACCCCCGACACCCCTAAGACTATTTTGAGCTATAACTCCGCTTACAAAATTCCTCCAAAACCGCGGAGTTACCAAAACTAAAGACCCTTAAAGTACACGCCCCAACAGGCCCTTAAGACTTACTAGTGGCCCGTCCCGGGACACACTGCTAGTCCTCTATCAGACGCAGCTTCTTTGCAAAGGCAGCGAACTGAGTATTGAGACTGTGCATGATATCATCAGATGCTTTCTCCTTTTCCACTAACTCCTATAGTACGGCGGGTGATATTTCACTGGCCTTCTCCGATGCGAATACACCATATTCCTGCAGGATTTTGAACTGGCTATTCACAGCGGTGCTTAATTCCAAAGCCTCGCTGACCAGTGGATGGATGGAGTCTTCTAACTTAGTTACTTTGGTCCTGCATGTTTCAATTTCCTGCTGGAGTTCCTTGCTACGCTTTACTCTAAGCATTTTCTCCATAGGTGGAAGAGTCTTGATTTCGATTTTTACGGTCTCCAGCTCTGCCTGTCGCTACTTGATGGTATCCTGCAGCTGGCCTATTTCTGGATTTTCCTGAAGGGTTGTCCAAGCCTCTACACTGTCTCCAAGTAACTTTGCTGCACTGCCCACAATATCCGAAATCTTCGCTGCGGATGCCTGAATGTCTGCGCGGCGCTGCTCTTTGACCTTAGGTGGACTTTCTGGGCGGATGCGGAGTTGAAGCTCCGCAATCTTTGTCTCATGCTCTACTTTGAGCTTTTCAATTTCGCTACGGGACTGCTGCGCATAGTCTTTCAACCTAGCCAGTCTTTGCTCTGGTTCTTCCACCAGCTGCACGTCGAAGTCAGGGAGACTTCGACATGCTTCATCCAACACTCGAACCAATGTAATCCGCTTACGTTCTGCATCCCTCTTTCGCTGCTCTGCTGCTTCCAATTGCACTGTGAGGTCATCCTTCTGCTTCCTGGTGTCATCCAATTGGATTTGGGAAAAATGGTCTTGAGCCTGAATTTCCTTTGCGATATCAGACTGGCAGAGACACAGTTCTACCATGGACATTTTGGTGTAATCAATTCCTACTATCATGGTCATCATTGCGCGAGATGCTACATCAGTTGTGATAAGGGCAGCAGTGGATATTTGGCCCTTGTGCTCTCGAGCTGGCCATTGCCTTAGGTCGGGCTGCGTGCTTAAGGGTGCGCTGCTTTCGGCAGGGCCAGTCACAGATTTTTCTGCTAGTTCCCTCAAATCCGACACGTGTTTTGCTATGCTGGAGACGGCATCGAGATGCAGAGCTACAAATTCTGACCATTTCTTAGTAAGAACTTCTGTAGACTTCGACAAGGCCTCATCAAGCTCTTCGCCTATCAAGCTGGGTGCCTCCTCAATGTTCTTACCTTTTGACGCCTTTGGTTTTTTTTGGGACCGTGGTTTGTTCAATTCTTCTGCCTCAGGTGTCTTGCGCTTATCTTGTCTATTAGGGTCTGGAGTAGTTTTGACTGAGTCCTGTCCTTCATCTTCGTCGGTTTCCTCTCCTCCATCCTGGTCGCTATTATTCTGCTGCGACTCGGTCTGTTCTTCGTTGACTTCCAGGGGTGCTTGCTATTGTGGGTTACTAGGCCCTGCGCCGACATTGGTAACTATGGGAACTGGAATGGGAAGTTGCTTTCCTACATCTTTCAACCATTCAACCGGACAGTGTTGGACTACTGCCCGGATATCACCCTCAGTGACTATATATGGGAGCCTGAACCATTGATGGTGTTCATCTGCGCGAGCCTGTATGAAGGTATGATGCATGTCAGCACTGAAGATGACTGCACTATAACAGTGGGAGAATAATGTCTGATTGAGCCGTGGGGTTTTGGCCATCTGAACTGGATATCCATCATATAAAAATCAAACACATAATTTGTCATCTGCTGGTGTTTTTTATCCTGGGAAACCCATAGCGATGCGTATCTGGCTGCGCCGGACGTGTTTTCCGGGACATCATGGAACTGTGTCTCAAGAGGTTCTCTCCATCCTACTAATGTGATAAGGACAAGTAACCAAGAGTAATGGAAGGGCCTACCTTTCTCTTGCGCATCCTGAGCATCTTCCAAGAATTCTGTCGCAATATAATCTGCCCAGTTGTAGCTGTAACCCTTGGCGCAGTTCATAGCAATTCGAATAACCGGGGCAGGTACTTCAGTTGGCCTGCATTTCCACATAACTTTGTAAGCTAGGAGCTGTACTGCAAAGCGGATGTGGTTTTCCTGAATCGCTGAAGTGTGATACCCATGCTTTCCCTTTGTCAGGCCGAAACGTTCCTTCATTTGCTGCGCAAGTTTTGTATCCTCATGCTTTGATGGGAATTCGGTCGCCGGGTTAGGCCCAGCTCTGGGTAAACCAGTGATCCTCTGAATGAGCTCGCCAGTGATGGGGATCTTCTTGTCTCCTATCCATAAGTGGCCATTATGAACTAATGCCAACAGCTTTTTGACCACTATGGTTACCTGTGGGCCGCGATCGAAGTGGGGAACATCAAGCATCTTCAGCAGACCAGCGTGATCCAAGCCGGCAACCCACCGTTTGACTTCTACCAATGTCACTCTGTCGTACTTGACATACTGTAAATATTGTTCTGGTGCGAACTGCAGAAACTTGCTACGGTCACTTGTATCATGGTCGGAATACTTAAGCCGATCTATCTTCCCTGTCATAGACCCAAGCAGCTGCACTCCCAGTGGTAGTGAAGGAGTACCTATTGTGAACGACTTACTCTGCCGAGGAGGTTTAACGCCTGGTCAAAGAGGTGGGACATATGGGGGCCATCGTGGTGCAATATGCTCTTCTCTGCCGCTTGGAATTTCTACTGAACCAGGTGGATCCATGCCAGAATCCTGCGATGTTTACCCAGCTTGCTTGTGTCGATCTTCGTTCCGCTTAGAACGAACTTCGGGCTTAAACTGTTTCCTAGAAGACTGCGTTTGCATTAGAGGAATCGGTGCTGGTAGGGTTTCCTCACGTGCTGCAGGCACCGGTGGGGGGCGGACAATGTTCTGCAGACCTTTCCGTTCAAATTCTCTCACTAAGTTCTGGATTTCTTGATCAGTGGACATAGGTTCAGTTGAGAAACTGCATAATGCGAAATGGCGATGCCCAGGGATCTTCTTGTGCAATCCCTCGATCATATTGATCATAAATGTGCATTGAAGGTGCCAAATCTGACAAAGATCCTGCTACCATAGCACTAAATTTTGGTGGATACCCGTAGGACAGGCAATTAAGGCAATTAAAGTATCGGCGCCACCAAATCGGCAGTGTTCCAACTGTCGGCTTTTCTGCTGCGCCGCAACCAAGACCATCACTGTGGCACAGTAAGGACCCTCATCACCATAACGACCTTTGGCATGTGTGAGCACATTCGGCAGCCCCACTATGAGCTTTGCTCCCTTAGCATTTCGTGCCATCCAACTTGGGCGAGACTGGGTTATGCTGTTAACGCCAGGAAAATTGGCGTGCCTAAGCTCCATCTCCATGTACCAGGTTTTGACTATAGGTGCCTGGATATGGGGAACCCTATGTACCCACTCCGTACAAGGTGCAATCTTCCATGCTTCAACGCAGTGCTCCAAGGGCTGTGGCCTACTCCGCCCACTAATCTTGCTGCGCGCCGTCTAGGGCTGATCCACGAATCTTAAACACAGGAATGTTTGATAAGTTTCCCATCTAGGAATGTAATTCTTATGGGCAGTCCACCTTCGGACTGCAGTGGCTCCACTTGTTGAATCCCGAGCCTCTTGTTCGTGTGACGCCAGTACCTGTCTTGAAAAGGGGACAGTAGACTCCTCTGGGTCTGTCGAATAAAGCTAGGGTTCTTGTCTATGAACTAAGCCATCTGAGGGACTTAGTAATTCTGGCGCATCTATGTCCATGTAGCTCATACAATCGGTTCTGCCAGTTCTCTAGCCCATCATCTGAATCTGTCATACAGGAACTGTCGCACTACCAATCCATTATACTTTCGGCAGTTGGGTCAATATAATCCTCTTCCCGTGCTGTGATATAATAAATGTGCTCCAAAACATCCTGGTCTTCGTCTCTGAGTGGTGCTATATATATTTCTCCTTAGGACGGGTCAAGGGGTATGACAACTCGCAGACCATTTCCTTCGAAGGTCATCTGTCTCTTCTTAAGGTTGATGATCGCAGCATTTTCCATAGCCCACTCGATTCCCAACAGAGCTGGATAAGGATTGCTGTCATCAATGATCTCAATAACTTCAAAATCCGCCAGAGTACTGACCCCATCAATATCAATTGGAACACTAAGGAGTCTCCCTAGGGGCACAATCCTTTGCTGATTAGCTAACCTCAATTGTATAGGGGACCAGGCCAGGGCAGGCTTTCCCATTTGTTCCCAGGTTTGCTTGGTGAGAACATTAACTTCTGATCCTAGATCCAAAATGACATCAGTCATATCATACTCCCCTATCTGAACATTCAATCTCATTTCCCTACCAGTTCTTCGGACACGATTAACAGTTTTCTCCTGATCAACTCTTCTCTGAGGGTCTATGACAACAAGAACTTTTTGCAACTCCTTTAAAGCATTCTGATTCCTCAAGAGTTTCATACAACTCTGTAAAAAGGAGGAGAGTGTACTTACTTTATCCAGCGAAGCTTCCTGCGGCTGCGACTCCTATTGAAGTTGTTGCGCGGGTTCTACGATTATGCTCGGATCAACATAAGACCCACAGTGTTGGCCCTTTCGGCAACAACCTGCGAACAGGTTGCAGTCTCACCTGAAACAGCTATGGGGTGCCGCAGAATCAGGTTTCTGCAAGCAGGGAGGGATATTACTATACCTTAGCCTATAAAAACTATAATTAATACCCACAGAGCTCGGACATTCACATATATAGAACTTCGCAACTAAATAAACAAACAGTGACTTGCTTAACCTGTTACAGGGAGTTCACAGCGAAGCTATTTATTAGCAGTGATCTTACTTATTAGATTTATATCATTATTAATGCATAAAAGACAAACAGAATAGAAACAACACAAGAACCACAACACCAGATATAACGTGGTTCACCCCCAGTGTAGGGGCTACGTCCACAGAACTTTGTTCTATTTCAACTTTCTTCAAAATCATAGTTCTGATCTGCGCACTTAGCTGCAGATCCCTTCAAGTCCTTAAAGCTGCGCACACAGCTGCAGGCCTCTGCGCACACAGCTGCAGATCTCTTAATCTCTTATAAAACCCTCTACGCACACAGCTGCATAGGTCGTCAACGTACATAGCTGGGGCTTAACCTTTTCTTACAATAGCCTTAGCTTCGCCTTAATTCTTCTTACATCATAAAAACCTAACCTCACTTCTTTACACAAGTGCTTATTTATACAACACACTATTTACAAAACCATGGTCTTACACCATGGGCACCCCGAACCCTAAACCCTGGACTTAAACCATGGGTTTATTACAAAAAGAGGCTTTGACTTAACCCCGACACCCCTAAGACTATTTTGAGCTATAACTCCGCTTACAAACTTCCTCCAAAACCGCAGAGTTACCAAAACTAAAGACCCTTAAAGTACATGCCCCAACAGACATCACCCTTATTGCTGCAAGCATGCACCTCTTCCTCCATGACCTTTACCTGGACCATCAACACCAAGTGTTGTTCCACTCATTTCAGGGGGAGGGCGTGGGGGTGCTCCACCCAATGCAGTTGAATTCATGAAAGTATTCTTCTATAAAAATAATTTTCTTACATGTATAATCAATGTACCTCCTAAAATATATGCATACTCACCCAATAATAAGTCCCCTAAGATATTAATATTGATCAGACAACCCACAAATGGGTAGCCTATAGAAAAATGGGATAGAATCTCTAAATTTCCTTCTCTAGTAATCAACACATCACTGTGAAATTGCAAGATGGTATTAAGCTGACAAGTCGTATTTAATGACCCAATTCCTCTCAATTAATCTTCACATAAAATTAATTTCTTTATGTCTTGAAAACCATAGGACAAATTTCCAATGCCACACATACTTCCAATTTGACTAGCACCAAGAATTATAGAACAATAATTCAAGATAACATACTTTTTCAATACCACATACTCGTGGCTAAAGACCTTGATAAGTGGACTAACAGAGGTAAGGATAAGAAAAAATATGATAATGAACTCTAGAAATAATTTCCCATGTAAATGGCCATACCACCAGTCCAAACACATAAAAAACCATGAGTATAAAAGGGGGAATATCTACACTTTGATGGTGATTTGAAAATTTTCATGAATTTACTTCATGCACTGAAGAAAAACCTCATGGAATATTCTCATTTTAAAACAAGACAACCTACACTAGAAAATGCAGAGCTTTCCTTTACTAGTTCATGTACCTTTTTTCCAAGTTTAGAGGAACATGCATGAACAAAAAATATTCTCCGCAGCTTTGTTTCAGACATGTTCAATGGACCTTAGCACATGAAGAATCAAAGTAATTGAAATCATATTCAGTATCATAGTTTGGCATGGCATGGAAAAAAAAAATCTCATAAAAAATAAGACTCCAATGTGTTGTTATAATTGATGTTGTAACAACTATAAGAAGAAAAAACATGTTATTGACGCAGGGTTTGTTATCAATTCCCAATAAAATGTCAACTTCTTTCAGTTAATCCATGCGAAGATATAATTCTTTGTGTGTATGAGAGTTGATCTTATATTTCCTTCATAAATTGTAGATAGGGTTTTATTGATATCTTGGTGACCTCAAACTCTTCATAGTAAACCTTGACATATTCACATAGATATGCTTCCTTGGAATTTACTCGATCCTTGGACATAATAAGAACCCCTCCTATGGGTTCCTTGTCCTGGTCTAGGTTTTTTAGAACCTGAATTTTTCCATTCCTCATATCACCATCCATACCTGTCATGTTGTACAACAATTCTCCAAATTCCAACTGTCTCTTTAAATCCAATAATTATTACGATCTGTGATACAGAGGAAAAATAAAAATCTAGGAGATCCATAGAAGATATGATTGTTCCACCAGGTTAGATATGCTTTCTAAACAATCGCCTTCAACCCTTAACAACTGCAACTGGCTCATATATACCCCACGATGGCTATCAAATAATTGTTCAGATTTGCCTTGAACCCTATAGATTTTGTGCACTTCAATTGTTATATGTAAGTGATCCAGATGGAGATCGGTAAACACCCACCTATTCCACTGGCTCAAAACAATTGTCCATCATGGCAGTTTCCTAGTTATTTTTTTACATTTTTTTGGGTCCTAAACCTTCGGGGCCGTTTTGAGGCCCTAAATGATGTTTTTTGGAGATATGGGGCTGAATAGTTGCCATTGGATTGCATTTGGCCAACCAAAAGTTGTAAATCTTAGACAGACCTTTCCAACGAGCTATCGAATGCCCAAATCAGAGATCGTATGCAAACGTTATGACCCCGGGAAGTTGACTGTTCAACTTACCACCTTGGGGCCGCAAACTTTATAACGATTCATTTTCTAGGGTTATGTTTAGAAATTTTGGGGTTCTCACCTCATTCTTATTATAAATAGGCCCCTTTGGCCTCATTTTGTATTCAGATTGGTATGGATGAGCGTAGCAGCCACATCTCTTCTTAGAGATAGCGACCACCTTTCTAGCAATTGTATTACAGTCTGTTATATTTCCACCATTTAATTGAATATGGGTTTACTGTATCTTTTTTATCTTTGCAAAATGTCTGTGATTATGATTCTGTATATTTTCTTTCATTTCATTCACGCATAAATCCAGATCAGTGGTATTAGAGCAATTTGCTCTTTGATTGTTTCTCAACGCATGTCCTCGACGAGGTTTGAGTATAGAGAGTTTTGTCTCGGGCTAGTTTCACTTGATCATTCTCGCCGTCCCAAACAACCTCCCATGGTGGAAGAAACGAGAGATGAAGGAGCAGGAGATCCTATCAAGTTGTTGTTCGAGGAATCCCTGGAGTGACAGAGGAATGAGATGATGGATAGTTTCTCCCAAATTCTTCTATGAATGCCAGTAACGGCAAGTGCATCTTCAACGAGCAGCCGGTTCGGGGATGCAACTCCCTTCAAGGTACAAGTTAACTTTGATATTCCTTTATTTGAAGGAAAAATCAATGCAGATGCCTTAGATAATTGGTTGAATGTTCTAGAAGGGTATTTCTTTGTCCACAATTTTTTCTGACAGAGAAAAGATCACCTTTGCACTCCTTAAGGTAGTCCCCCATGTCCAAAATTGGCGGGGTACTTATTGTGAGAAAAACTCATCAGATGAGTCTAGAATGTTTGAAAAAAATCCCACTTGGGCCTCTTTCATAGATGCCATTAGGGAATAGTATTACCCTATGGGAAACTATGATGATCAGTACACAAAATGGACCATTCTGCGTTAAGAAAGGGACCAGACAATGTCGGAGTACACCAACAAATTTCATACCCTGTGGACAAAGTTGAGTATCAAGGACTCCGAGTAGCACTTGATCCTAAAATATCGTAGTGGTATACATCAGTACATCCAAACTGAGATGGACTTCCTCGACATATATTCACTTGGATACACCTATCGGTATGCTGTTAAAATCGAGGAGAAATTTCGACAGAAGAACAAGCGAGACTCTGGACCTGCGAATCCACCACAGAAGTAAGGCAAGGGAAACCTTGGGCCATAGAACACAACAAATGAAAATGACAACTAGTCCCCACCACAAGCAAAGAAGGGGGATGGAAATACAAAGAAGGACACCTGTAAGTGGTGCGAATTTCATAAAATCCCTTGGCACAACACTAATGAATGTTGCTCAAAGCAGTAATTAGTGGCCGAGATCAAATATTCAGAATTAGATCCTGATTTTGATTCTGAATCTAATGCCACAACTGCATATAATGGGAGGTAGATCATTGATGCAGACCCCACTACCACTATTTCTACTGCACAGATTCAACTAGAGGATACTGAAGAGTCAGAGGCAGATGAGCGCCTATTCCACTCGTAGATGTGGGTGAAGGGAATGCCTCTACATTTTGTTGTTGACAATGACAACCAAAAGAACCTGATCTCAGTAGAAGTCGTTAAGAGATTGGAGCTTCTGACAACACCACACCTGCAACCTTACAACATCGGTTGGCTAAGCCAAGGATGAGGTATCCGCATTACTCAGTAATGCCTCCTACAATATGGCATCAAGCCTTTCAAAGACGAGGTATTGTGTGATGTGGCCCCACTTGAAGTCTGTGATGTTCTTTTAGGACAACCATATATGTGGAAGCGTCATGTTGTATATGAGTCACGTCCTCGAAGTGTCATTGTCACTTTGGGAGGAAAACTCTACTGGATCCTAGAGACAGTTGCACCTGCCACAGTCTTATAGGGTAGAAAGATAAGCTCCCACACCAGGAAATTATTCCTCCTCACAATTGAGTCTGAAGGAGAACATAAGATCACAAAGACCTCCACACCATGTACATAGGGTGTCTCTGCTCATCAAACACAAGAAGAAAACAGAGTCATCATTTCCTCATCTATCCAAGTACCTATATGATGCAAGGCCATGCATTCAAGGTGCTCATCCAAAAATAAATCATCCACACAACAATTACAACCCTCTTGGGATGCCAAAGAAAAGCAGCCTCTTTAATTCAACAAATGTCGCACCAGGAGATCAACTCAACACACAGTTAGAGATATGATATGGGATTCAAAGCAATGGAGACCATTGCTTCCTAAGGAGGGAGGATTGATCCAGATCGATATCGGTGGACACCCACCTATTCCACTGGCTCAAAACAATTTCCCATTGTGGCAGTTTCCTAGTTATTTTTTAGAGTTTTTCGGGTCCTAAACTTCCAGGGCCATTTTGAGGCCCTAAACGACGTTTTTTGAAGATTTGGGGCCAAATAGTTGCCATCAAAATGCATTTGGTTGACCAAAATTTGTAAAGCTTAGACAGACCTTTCCAACGAGCTATCAAATGCCCAAATCGGAGATCGTATGCAAAAGTTATGACCCCGATAAGTTGATTATTCAATTTACCACCTTAGGGCTGCACACTTTATGGCGGTTCATCTTCTAGGGCTACGTTTTGAACTTTTGGGGTTCTCACCTCATTCTTATTATAAATAGGCCCCTTTGGCCTCATTTTGTATTCAGCTTGGCATGGATGAGCGTAGCAGCCACATCTTTTCTCAGAGATAGCTACCACCATTCTAGCAATTGTATTCCAGTCTGTTCTATTTCCACCATTTAATAGAATATGGGTTTACTGTATCTTTGTTATATTTGCAAAATGTCTGTGATTATGATTCTGTATATGTTCTTTCATTTCGTTTGCACATAAATCTATATCAGTGGTATCAGAGCAATCTACTATTTAATTGTTTCTCAGTGCATGTCCTCGATGAGGTCCGAGTATAGAGAGTTTGGTCTCGAGCTCGTTTCACTTGATCATTCTCGCCGTCCCAAATGACCTCCCATGGTAGAATAAAAGAGAGACGACAGAGAAGGAGATCCTATCAAGTTGTTGCTCGAGGAAGCCCTTGAGTGATAGAGGAATGAGATGATGAATAGTTTCTCCCAAATCCTTCTACGAATGTCGGCAGCGGCAAGTGCATCTTCAACGAGTAGCCGGTTCAGGGATGCAACTCCCTTCAAGGTACAAGTTAAATTTGATATTCCTTTATTTGAAGGAAAAATCGATACAGATGCTCTAGATAATTGGTTGAATGTTCTAGAAGGGTATTTCTCTGTCCACAATTTTTTTGAAAGAGAAAATATCTCCTTTGCACTCCTTAAGGCAGTCCCCCATGTCCAAAATTGGCGGGGTACTTATTGTGAGAAAAACTCATCAGACGAGTCTAGCATGTTTGAAACAAATCCCACTTGGGATTCTTTCATAGATGCCGTCAGGGAACAGTATTACCCTGTGGAAAACTATGATGAACATAACACAAAATGGACCATTCTGCATCAAGAAATGGACCAGACAGTGTCGGAGTACACCAACAAATTTCATACCTTGTGGACAAAGCTGAGTATCAAGGACTCTGAGCAGCACCTGATCCTAAAATATCATTGTGGTCTACATCGGTACATCTGAAATGAGATGGACTTCCTCGACATCTCTTCACTTGGATCCTCCTATCGGTATGCTGTCAAAATTGAGGAGAAATTTTTACAGAAGAACAAGTGAGACTCTGGACCTGCGACTCCACCGCAGAAGCAAGGCAAGGGAAACCCTGGGCCGTAGAACATAGCAAAAGAAAACGACAGCCAGTCCCCGCCACAAGCAAAGAAGGGGGATGGAAAGACAAAGAAGGACATAGGTAAGTGGTGTGAATTTCATAAAATCCCTTGGCACAACACTGATGAATGTCTCTTAAAGAATTCATTAGTGGTCGAGATCAAATCTTCAGAATTAGATCTTGATTCTGATTTTGAACCCAATGCCACAACTGCATACAATGGGAGGTAGATCATTGATGTAGACCCCACTGCCACTGTTGCTACCGCAGAGATTCAAATAAAGGATACTGAAGAGTCAGAGGTAGAGGAGCACCTATTCCACTCGCAGATGTGGGTGAAGGGAATGCCTCTACATTTTGTTGTTGACAACGGCAGCCAAAAGAACCTGATCTCAACAGAAGTCATTAAGAGATTGGAGCTTCCGACAACACCACACCCTCAACCTTACAGAATTGGTTGGCTAAGCCAAGGACGATGTATCCGCATTACTCAGCAATGCCTCCTACCATATGGCATCAAGCCTTTCAAAGATGAGGTATTGTGTGATGTTGCCCCACTTGAAGTCTATGATGTTCTTTTAGGATAACCATATATGTGGAAGCATCATGCTGTATATGAGTCATGGCCTCACAATGTCATTGTCACTTTGAGAGGACAACTCTACTGGATCCCAGAGACAGTTGCACCTGCCACAGCCTTGCAGGGTAGGAAGATAAGCTCCCACACCAGGAAATTATTCCTCCTCACAATTGCATCTGAAGGAGAACATAAGATCACAGAGGCCTCCATACCCTCTACACAAGGTGTCTCTGCTCATCAGACACAAGAAGAAAACAGAGCCATCATTTCCTCATCTATCTGATTACCTATATGATGCAAGGCCATGCATTCAAGCTACTCATCCAAAAACAAATCATTCACACAACAATTACAACCCTATCGGGATGCCAAAGAAAAACAACCTCTTCACTTCAACAAACATCACACTAGGAGATCAACTCAACACACGGTTCGAGATATGATATCGGACTCGACGCAATGTATACCATTGCTTCCTAAGGAGGGAGGATTGATCCAGATGGAGATCGGTGGACACCCACCTATTCCACTGGCTCAAAACAATTGTCCATTGTGGCAGTTTCCTAGTTATTTGTTTACAGTTTTTTGGGTCCTAAACTTTTGGGGCCGTTTTGAGGCCCTAAACGATGTTTTTTGGAGATTCGGATCCAAATGGTTAGAATTATGATGCATTTAGTTGCCCAAAAGTTGTAAATATTAGACAGAACTTTCCAACGAGCTATCAAACGCCCAAATTGGAGATCGTATGCAAAAGTTATGACCCTGGGAAGTTGATTGTTCAACTTAGCACCTTAGGGCCGCAAACTTTATGACGGTTCATTTTCTAGGGTTATGTTTTGAAATTTTGGGGTTCTCACCTCATTATTATTATAAATAGGCCCCTATGGCCTCATTTTGTATTCATATTGGCATGGATGAGCGTAGCAGCCACATCTCTTCTCAGCGATAGCTACCACCATTCTAGCAATTGTATTACGGTTTGTTCTATTTTCGCCATTTAATAGAATATGGGTTTATTGTATCTTTGTTATCTTTGAAAAATGTCTGTGATTATGATTCTGTATATGTTCTTTCATTTCATTTGTGCATAAATCTGGATTAGTGGTATCGGAGCAATCTACTCTTTGATTGTTTCTCGGCGCATGTCCCTGACGAGGTCCAAGTATAGAGAGTTTTGTCTCGAGCTAGTTTCACTTGATCATTCTCACCATCCTGAACGACCTCCCATGGCAGAAGAAAAGAGAGATGATGGAGGAGGAGATCCTATCAAGTTGTTGCTCGAGGAAGCCCTCGAGCGACAAAGGAACGAGATGATGGATAGTTTCTCCCAAATCCTTCTACGAATTCCAGCAGCGGCAAGTGCATCTTCAACAACCAGCCGGTTCAGGGATGCAACTCCCTTCAAGGTACAAGTTAACTTTGATATTCCTTTATTTGAAGGAAAAATTGATGCAGATGCCCTAGATAATTGGTTGAATGTTCTAGAAGGGTATTTCTCTGTGCACAATTTTTGCGACATAGAAAAGATCACCTTTGCGCTCCATAAGGCAGTCCCCCATGTCCAAAATTTGTGGGGTACTTATTGTGAGAAAAACTCATCAGACGAATCTGGAATGTTTGAAACAAATCCCACTTGGGTCTCTTTCATAGATGCCGTCAGGGAATAGTATTACCCTGTGGGAAACTATGATGACCAGTACACAAAATGGACCATTCTGCGTCAACAAAGGGACCAGACAGTGTCAGAGTACACCAAAAAATTTCATACCCTACGAACAAAGCTGAGTATCAATGACTCCGAGCAGCACCTGATCCTGAAATATCATAGTGGTCTACATCGGTACATCTGCAATGAGATGGAATTCCTCGACATCTATTCACTTCGATCCGCCTATCAGTATGCTGTCAAAATTGATGTGAAATTTTGACAAAAGAACAAGTGAGACTCTGACCTGCGAATCCACTACAGGAAGCAAGGAAAGGGAAACCCTGGGCTGCAGAACACATCAAAAGAAAATTACAACTGGGCCCCGCCACAAGCAAAGAAGGGGGATGGAAAGACAAAGAAGGAAACCGGTAAGTTGTGTGAATTTCATAAAAGCCCTTGGCACAACACTGATGAATGTCGCTCAAAGTAGTCATTAGTGGCCGAGATAAAAACTTCAGAATCAGATCCTGATTTTGATTCCAAACCCAATGCCACAACCACATACAATGGGAGGAAGATCGTTGATGCAGATCCCACTGCCACTGTTGCTACAGCACAGATTCAACTAGAGGATACTGAAGAGTCAGAGGCAGAGGAGCGCCTATTCCACTCGCAGATGTGGGTGAAGGGAATTCCTCTACATTTTGTTGTTGACAACGACAGCCAAAAGAACCTGATCTCAGTAGAAGTCGTCAAGAGATTGGAGCTTTCGAAAACACCACACCCGCAACCTTACAGCATCGGTTGGCTAAGCCAACGATGAGGTATCTGCATTACTCAGCACTGCCTCCTACCATATGGCATCAAGCCTTTCAAATATGAGGTATTGTGTGATGTGGCCCCACTTGAAGTCTGTGATGTTATTTTAGGACAACCATATATATGGAAGTGTCATGCTGTATATGAGTCATGTCCTCGTAGTGTCATTATCACTTTGGGAGGACAAATATATTGGATCCCAGAGACAGTTGCAACTGTCACAGTATCGCTGGGTAGGAAGATAATCTCCCACACCAGTAAATTATTCCTCCTCATAATTGCGTCCGAAGGAGAACATAAGATCAGAGAGACCTCCACACCCTCTACACAGGGTGTCTCTGCTCATTAGACACAAGAAAAAAATAAATCCATCGTTTCTTCATCTATCTGAGTACCTATATGATACAAGGCCACGCATTCAAGGTGCTCATCCAAAAACAAATCATCCACACAACAATTAAAACCCTCTCCGGATGTCAAGGAAAAACAGCCTCTTCACTTCAACAAATGACGCACCAGGAGATCAACTCAACACACAGTTTGAGATATGATATGGGATTCGACGCAATGGAGACCACTTCTTCCTAAGGAGAGAGGATTGATCTAGATGGAGATCGGTGGACACCCACCTATTCCATTGCCTTAAAACAATTGTCCATTGTGGCAGTTTCCTAGTTATTTTTTTACAGTTTTTCGGGTCCTAAACTTTCGGGGCCGTTTTGAGGCCCTAAACAATGTTTTTTGGAGATTCATAGCCAAATGGTTGCTATTAATATGCATTTGGTTGACCAAAAGTTGTAATTCTTAGACATACCTTTCCAACGAGCTATCGAACGCCCAAATCGGAGATCGTATGCAAAAGTTATGACCTCGGGAAGTTGAATGTTCAACTTACCACCTTGGGGCCGCAAACTTTACGAAGGTTCATCTTCTAGGGTTATGTTTTGAAATTTTGGGGTTTTCAACTCATTATTATTATAAATAGGCCCCTTTGGCCTCATTTTCTATTCATCTTGGCATGGATGAGCATAGCAGCCACATCTCTTCTCGGAGATAGCTACCACCATTCTAGCAATTGTATTACAGTCTGTTCTATTTCCACCATTTAATAGAATATGGGTTTACTGTATCTTTGTTATCTTTGCAAAATGTCTGTGATTATGATTCTATATATGTTCTTTCATTTCGTTAGCGCATAAATTCGGATCAGTAATCTATTAGAAACAATATTAACATACTCACAAAGTTTCAAAATTCAAAACATGAGAAACACATATGTTGGAAAATAAAATTGATAAATGAATTCAAACAGTACGTATAATTGGTTGGTGGAACACATTATAAGAAATCTTCTCAGTGGGGTTCCAAATATGACGGTGAAATATTGGAAGCTCTTTCTCTGCCAAATTTATTCCCAAGTCTCTAATGTAATCGTGCATTCTTATACAGTTTGTACTGTCGATCTCCAGAAGAAATTTGTTCTCAAATTTTTGAAGATTCAACCATCCTTCCCACCTAGATGCGTCCCAAATTCTTATAGCCATATCTTTGTCGTGTTTTATGAATTAGGCAATGTCTAAGAATACTTTTTTTTCCTGGTGGTCAAGATCATCCTAGCTAATTTTTAGTCGCATACGTATCTCGTTAGGAAGTACTGAACCTAATATTTTGTGTAATTGGGGTTTCCAGTACATCAATCGCTTTCCAAAACGTTTCTCACCAAGCACTCATATAGACAATGGAAATCCATTGGAAATATTCAAGAAATTCTTAACGACTTCTTCAAATCTTGCTTTAGGATAAGACTTGTGGAAGGCATGTGAGAAGAAAAGATGTCAAGAATGTTCTTCATCGAGGCCTTCCAGCTTGTAAATGGAGGCCTCCGCAATTCCTGTAAGATTCTCCTTATTGTAGGACATAACTAATATTAAGCTATTGGAATGAAGGATGTCCTTTATGGGTGAAAATAGTTGTAATGAACATAAAATAAGATAATAATTATATAATAAAATAATTTATAGTTAGGTTAGTATGAAAGGAGGTGTCTCCTCATCATGAATGTCCAAGCCATATTTAAGGCCAAGACATCATTATAATATTCATCATCTAATATATTATTATTATTTATCATTCAAAATGATAGTCGAATTCGACTAATAATACTCCAACCGGACACGGTTTCTCCATTTGGTATCAAAGTGGATTCACTCCTTCGACCTGAGCTTGGATTTAGCTCATCCTCCATCGTTCATCCCCACTCTACTATTTCTATCTCCCTGCACTCTGCTCCACTCCCCGCTCTCCTCAATGCTGCTCCCTCTCCACGCTCTTCCACATTCCAATCTCTCCAAAGCTTCCCTCCACACCACTTGCACGCTTCCCCAACTGCACCCTCCTTCCTCCTGCATTTCCCACACTCTACTGCGCTCCTCCTCCACCTCACTCCACGTGGAACCCTCCACACCACTCTTCCTCTACATCTCATACCTTCTACCCTTATCCCCCACGTGGCCATTCCCAATAAATCACGTAGTCCTCCTGCTCATCACCCATCCTCCCGGCTCCCGCTCATCATCCATCTTACCTCCTGTCCATTTCTCCTCGCTGTCATGCTTCCACGCTGCTTCTGCATTTTCCTCAATGTCAAGTTGACAATGCTCACGCGCCTCCATCCACCATCATGCCCTCGCTTCATGCCATCATCCTTCACTTCCCCCGTCGCTGACCTCAAACTCTGCCCTTCCACTGGCGAAACATCCCTCATCAGCCCACCTACCTGCTCCACGTTCCTCTTCCTTGCCAACCCTCGAACACTCCTTCCATTTTTCTCCAACCCATACGCCATGCGCCCTTTCCTTCCACCACAACCATGCCTGTACACTCCACCTATCGTGCCACCATACCTCCACCTATCGTGGTCACTACTAACCCTAAAAACTTATTAAAAATATTATACATACTATTATTATTATTATTATTATTATTATTATATTTGTTTTTTAAAACTTCAAAAAAACTATATACCAACATATTTATATAGTTTATAACAAACAATAATAATATTAATTAATATTTATTATTACTCCAAAAAAATTAATAATAATAATAATAATAATTGATTAATTAATTAATATATTATTATTCAAATTTCACCTCAAAAGCCAAAATAGCATTGAAATACACACCTCCGCATACAAAGTCCAAGACCATGGTGGAACTGAAAGAGAAAATCGAAAAAATGGAGAAGGACATCAAGTACCTTGTTGCTAACCAAAAAGGCTTGAAGGAAGAGATGCAAAATAACAATACAATACTCAAAGATGAGCTTGTTTTGGTACTAGAAAGAAGGTTGGATGAAAAATTTGACATCCTGAATGAAAAAATAAAATAATTGGATGACAAATTGAGTACCATGACTCAAAACATAAACACCTTAACAGAGAACATGGGCACCATGACACAGAACCATAATACATTAATCAAGATGTTAGAAGCACTACCAGAAGAATATGAAGAGGTAAGAAATATCTTAGCACCAGAAGGATTATGGAAGACTTTCAATGGAGATGAGTATGATGCATGGGAAATAAAAGTAATTAATATGTTAAAATTACAATATTTGTGGCACTTCATATTTGAAGAGGATCCCATTGATCCAGAAAAATTTAATGCTTTGAGAGAGTTTGAAAAAGAAAGAAGGAAATTTGTTTCCTTATGTCTCATACAAGATGATATAAACTATTCCCTATTTTATTTCATTGTAGAAGCCGAAACTCCAAAGAGAGCATGGGATACATTGAAATAAGTGTTTAGTGAGGAACAAAATGTAAAGGATGATGACTTTGCAAGTTAGGAAAAGCACCAAGAATCCCAAAATGAAGTGGAAGAAAGTCAAGATGACTGTGTCTATGAGGCAGCCAGTGATCATGTAATCCCAACAAAGATTGTTGATCTTGTTGTGTTTGTTGATGACAGTGAAAAAAAACTTACTAATGTAGAAGTATTCAGTGATGTGAGTGATAGTCTCTCTGAGAAAGATACTGTAGATAACAACATAGAAGCTGCAATAGTTGATGATAATGAGCAAAAACCACTTGAAAACATCAGAAAAGAAACTGTAACATGTCACTCCACCCCAAAACCAGAAAACCAGAAGTTTGCGGGAGATCTATGAGAAGACTCCTGTTAGTAATGAGCATCTACAGTATGCTTTTTTTTCTTCTCAGCTCACATTTTTTGAAGAAGCAATGAAGGATGCACAGTGTGTACAAGAAATTGAATATGTCGATAATGAAGTAGTTGCCATTGATGAGAAACACCAAGATGTGAATGCTCTCTAAGAAGAGATTAAATAGATTCATATTTTTTCTGACAAATTTTTTTATTGTGCAGGTAAAGATGACAACCATTGAATTCATGTTCAATAGAAGAAGAAGACTTGCACTATGTTCCAGAAGCTAAAGAAGAAGAACTACTTAGCATCAAGATCCATAAGACAAACAAGAAGAAGTCCAAATACACTTCAAAGAAGAAAGTGGAGATAAAGTTTTTAAATGAAATGTAAGCCTAGCTGATACATAGACCAGCATGCATCCTTTTACATTGATAGTGTTGAATGTACTGTCCTAGTTGAGATTAAGGGGGTATGTTAAGAATTATAATCTCAATGGACCACTATCATTACTCCATTAATTAGTTAGTTAGTTGAGTAATTGAGTTGGTCACATTACTTTAGAATTAGTGGTCCATAGTATTTGATGACCCATGGTTTTGATGTTATGTAATACTATAAATAGATTTTCTTAAAATTGGGAAGGAGATCAATATTCCCTTAGTGCTTCTGTCTTCTACATTGTTTTCTTTTACATTCCCTACTCTGCAAGGCCCTACAATCCTAAAAACCTTGGCCCCCTCTCTGTGTTGCTACTTCTCAAACAATGTTCTTTTGTGAAAATCATCAATATTTTTATCTGGACTAGTTGGATATTTGGCCACATGCAGTGGTGGAATTTCTCCAATAATAATTTCCTTTACCCGTTGCACTACCCGATCCATGAGCTCGCCTTCGTCATTGTTGTTAAAATAAAAAAAAATAAAAAATGAATATTATAAAATGGTTCATCAATACAATTAAGGTACAACACGAACAATGAAGGTTAGAAATCTAACTCATTACACTCTTTCAGCTCCAAACCACTTATTTATGAAACATAAGAAAGAGCCCCTCTCCAGATTGGAATGTTGGTCTCATATCCTTTCTTGTTTTCAAGTTTGCAAAGGGATTGACCATACACTTCTGTTTTGTCCTGCGAGCACCAAAGCTATGAAGGGAGGACATGGTAAAATACTATATTGATAATAGTAGCCCTCTTGTCCTTCGAATTCAACACCAGATCAGGATCTTCCAGACACTACCTCGATTCGGCATATCAGGGAGAGAAGATCACTATATGAATAGAGGTTGTTGCAATAGCTTCTCGATCTATCTAATCTCCAACCTTCATTTCTGACTGGTCTAAAAAGACTCAGAATCCATGGAAGTTGAGGTGATGATAAAGACAACTAGAGAAGGTTTTCTTGACATCAACGCTGTGATGATTTAAAATAACCTAGTAATTATAACTGGAATTGGTGTTCGAAGGTGCGGCAGTGGAGGTAGAGGAATCCAAAGCAACCATTGCATAGAAAAAGAGGATATAAGACGATTCAGAAATATGCAGAGACAGGAAATTGGGAAGGGGAGATATTTTTCTTTCTCGTCGAACTAGAGATTCCCAAACAACTATCTCAAACGTTACCAGTGTGCCTTTTCTATTCTTTTTGCATCTTTTATTTCAAAAGAGTTGGATTTTCCAGTATCGAGTCTACCAAAACAACAAATCGTCACATTTTCCTAAAGTTATTATTTGTGAATTGTATCTTTATTCTTTCTTGAGACTTTACTATATAATATTTTATAGCATTTCTAAGGATTTTTAACATTGACCTTTTCTATAATTTTTCTATCAAGTTTCTAAGGATTTTTTATTTTTACCCCTCTCTACCTTTTATTACGTTTTATATTTATACTAAAGGGGTTTCAAAATGGACACATAGTCTCAAAAGATTCCTCATCTCCCTGACTAATGGCGATGCGTCAACAACTGGCTTGCATGTTGGGTGAATATGAGTTTTGTTGATGTATTTGTAACTTTGGAATGTATTCACTAGTATATCTTATGTATTGTAACCCAATGTTTCTATCGGGAAGTATCTGTAATGTAATTGATTCATGTCTTACCCCAATGTTCCTATCGGGATATTCAATAATGTAAACAAGTCATGCAAAGTCATAGAGGGTAACCCTCCTTATTGATCAAGGGTTTAAGTCCCCGCAGTTGTGGGGCCCTAGGGTTATTAGACTCTCCTAGAGAAGTCAGACCTAGTGAGTTATTTTCAAGTCAGGAATTAGTATAAATAGAGAGTGAGCCTCTCTATTTAACACACATTCACTCACACTCAGTTGTAGCACATAACTGAGAGAGAGAGAGAAGAAGTTGGGACAAGAAAGAGAGAAACTATTGCTGTCAGGAGATCATCTTTATATCTTTGGGTTTTACTTTTGGTGTTGATTCTATCTTTGAGGAAGTTGCGGGGTTTTCTCCTTTATGTTTTCCCTAAGGAAAATATTTGTGTTCATTGTCTCTTGTGATTGATTGATGTGATTGTTATTCTCTCAGATAAGATCCTGAGATCATATGGCTTAAATGTGAAAAATATAACATGGTATCAGAGCTAACCTGAGAAGAATACACTATGCAACTATTGAAGCTAGGGATTTCTACTTTTTGGATCTCTCTCCACATATTTTCAGCAAAAGGAGGCTAGGATGACTCTCCTCTCTAGGGCGTATCTTTTTGTCGAAGCAGAATCTGATTCTGATCATTTTTAGTTTTTGACCGAAAACTGCTGTGGGAAATTAGGGATTTCCACAGAACTGGAATTTTTAAGTGACCCCAAGCCTGGATTGATCTCCTCCCCGAAATCAAAGTTTAGAGATCAAGATCAAAGTTTTTGGTTGGGTATAACTCTTGGAAATTCAAACCCTAAATCTGCTCCTGAACCAGAAAACCAGCTCTGCAGAAATTCAGCTCCAGATCCAGTTTTGACATCTTAACCTGGTAAGATCTAAATCTTTTGCATTTCCATTTGAGGTTCTCTGTTAAGATGTCTCACCATACCAAGCTTGATGAAAACCTTGAGGGAGTTGATAACTTCTGAGCTTGGAAGTATAGGATATCCCTGGTCCTGGAAGAAAATGAGTTGGACTCTTACATCAATGAAGAGGTTCCAGTTCCAAAGGGAGATGAGGATAAGGCCTTAAAAAAAATTAAATTGGTCATGGCTGAGAGGATTATTTCTTATTCAATCAAGGATCACCTCATACCATAGGTGTCCTCCCTAAAGACACCCAAAGAGATTTTTGATGCCCTAACCAAGTTATTTGAAGGGAAGAACATAAACTGAAAGATGACTCTGAGAAACCAATTGAAGAATGTAAAGATCTAGAATGTGGAAACCATCCAGTCTTACTTTACAAGGGTCTCTCAGATCAAGGAACAACTTGAAGCTGTAGATGAAGAAGTAGAGAATGCAAAAATTATGATGACCACCTTGAATGGTCTCCCTAGGGCATGGGACTCTTTCATTCAAGGGATCTGTGCTAGAAAGAAGCTAGTCAAGTTTAGTAGACTGTGGGAGGAGTGCTCACAAGAAGAAGCTCAAATATTAGCTCGAGAAGAAAAGATGGGAAGTGAAGATCAAACTCTCACACTACAATCCAATAAAAGCAAAATAGACCATCACAGAGGTAAGCACTCTCGCCAGAAGAAAAACACTAGAAAATCTAACAAAGATTTGTTTAAGTTTATTTTCTATACATGTGATCAAAGAGTACACCTTGCAAGATAGTTTCCTAGAAACAAAGATAGATCTCACAAAAGTAAGGGAAACAAGAAAATACATCATGCTCATGCTACAAAATATGATGAGGCTTCCAAGAAGAGAATCAAACAGGATAGTGATGGTTATTCAAGTGATGAAGAGTATGTGTTGATCTCTGCCCCGACAGGAACTATCACACATGGAAGCAATGATTGGCTTATTGATAGTGGGGATTCCAAACACATGATGAGATTTAAGGAATCCTTTATGAAACTATTAGAACATGAATCACCCCACAAGGTGAAACTTGGGGATGATTACCGATATCCAATAAAAGGTAGTGGAGAATCCTCCTACAAATATTTCTCTAGAAATTATATGAAAACAAAGGATGTCCTATTTGTACCAGGAATAAGAAGAACCTTTTCTCCATCTTTGCATTAGATGCAAAAGGCACAAGAGTTGCATTTATAGATGGCCAAGTCCTCATGTGGCCAAAAGGAAAGACTATTGACGATGTAATAGTAATTGGAGAATAAGAGGGAGGGCTATATAGATTAGAAGGCCAACCAGAAAAAGCTTTGGTTCATGACTCAGTAGAACCAAATGAACTTTGGCATAGAAGGCTTGAACATGTGCACTATAGGGCACTACCACTTGCAAGCAAATATGTTGAAGGGCTTCCATAAATCCAAGCAAAATATGAAGGAGTATGCAAGGGATGTGTAAAAGAAAACAACACAAAGAAGACATTTCCAAGTAGCGAAAGCAAGGCTAAAGGAATCTTGGAAATAATTCACCACGATGTATGTGGTCTAATTTCATCTAGTTTATTAAGTGGGTATGTATACTATGTTTCTTTCATTGATGATTTTTATAGAAAGACATGGATATACTTCATGAAGAATAAATATGAAGTATTCATAAAGTTCAAGGAATTCAAAGCCTTGATCGAAAACCACATAGAGAAGAAGATCAAGATTTTCCAATCAGACAATGGCGGAGAATTCACATCAAATGAATTCAAGGAATTATGCATAGATTCACGGATTAAGAGGGAGTTGAACACTCCATATAATCCATGTTGGCCGCATTCCATTGCACATGTGACCCAAGTCTTCCACAACCCACCGATCCAACAACTACCCGAGATACTAGCCCGACAGAGCAAGCCCCATCGACAACACCTACGAAGTAGGTGCAGTCTCACTTGAGATATATGTTATATTATTAACATTAAGATAGCATTATATTAGGATCCTTAACTAAGAGAATAACAAGCATGACAATCAAACACAAGAGACAATGAACATAGTGTTTTTCCTCAGGGAAACCATAAATGGAGAAAACCCCGCAACTGCCTCATAGATAGAATCGACACCAAAAGTAAAACCCCAAAATAGTAAGATGATCTCCCGACAGTAGTAACCTCTTTATTCCTTTACCTAGTGTCTTCTTCTTCCTTAGCTATGCGCTACAACTAAGTGTGAGTGAGTGTATGATAAATAGAGAGGCTAGCTCTCTATTTATAATAATTCCTGACTTGACTAAACCCAACTAGGTCTGACTTCACTAAGTGAGTCTAATAACCCTAGTGCCCTGGAACTGTGGGGACTTTAAACTTTGACCAATAGGAGGGTTACCCACAATGACTTAACATGAGTTGTTTACATTATAGAACCTCCCGATAGGAACATCGAGGCATGACATGACTCAAGTACATTACAAATACATCCTAGAATAAACACCGGGTTACAATACATAAGAAATACAAGTGAATACATTCCGAAGTTACAATTACTTCAACACTCCCTCTTAACTAGGAAGGTATTCTCTCGACACAATTTATCAGCACAAGTCTTCTTCTTTGTATCATCTGGATCATCATCAGTCCTCGTCATCTTCAAGTTAGCTTCATCCTCAAGTCATATTCATCTTCATATCAGGATCATCACTCAATCTAGATCATCATCACTGGATTTGTATCATCACTCGATCTGTACCATCATTGGACATCATCACTGGATCTGGATCATCACTAGACATCATCACTGGATTTGGATCATCACTAGACATCATCACTGGATTTGTATCATCACTGGATCTGGATCATCACTAGACATCATCACTGGATCTAGATCATCATTGCTAGATCATCATCACTGGATCATCACAAGTGCTATCTCATGATTCTGCTTGTCACAGGAATTTCTACGGAGCCAGCCCTTTTTCATGATGGTTGTAGGCCTAGCTTCCATGTAGGTCTTCTTTAGCATTTATATCTTACACCAAGTCAGAATGGCCCACCCAACACTTACATCTGACCATGAGAGGAACACATCCAACACCATGTCAGAAAGCCATGCCCAACAATCACATCTGATCATGTAGGAACCAATCCTATAATCACATCAGAAAGGCCCAGCACTCACATTCACCAACATGATAGGGCACAACTACTATCATATGTGAAAAGGCTTAGCACTTACAACCACCAGCATGATAGGACACAACTACTATCATCTGTGGAAAGCCACAACACTCACATCCACTAGCATGATAGGACACACCTACTATCATCTATGGAAAGGCTCAGCACATACAATCACCAGCATGGTAGGACACACCTACAACCATCTGTGAAAAGGCACAACACTTACAATCACCAGCATGGTAGGACACACCTGATACCATCTGTGAAAAGGCACAGCACTTACATCTAACCATGGAATGAACTTAATCCTCTAACCATGTTAGAAGGGCACTCAGTCCCAGACTGAGGGTTCCTGGTAACTGACCATGTGC
>LPNX011165655.1:164890-186815 GCA_001517045.1 Pseudotsuga menziesii | reverse complement strand
AAGTGGGAACACATCCCTCAATCACATCAGAATGGCCATGCACTCATATCTGATCATGTGAGAACACATCTCACAGTCATATTAGAATGGCCCTCAGTCCCAGACTAAGATTTCCTGGTAACTGAACAGGTACCTCCATTCAAAGAATGGAAACAACCCTTATATATGATCAAGGGGAACACATACCTCAATCACATTAGAATGGACATGCACTCATATCTGATCATGTGAGAACACATCTCACAGTCATATCATAATGGCCCTCAGTCCTAGACCGAGTATTCCTGGTAACTAACTAGGCACCTCCATTCCAAGAATGACAATAGCCCTTATATCTGATCATCTAGGAACCAATCCTACAGTCATATCAGAATGGCTCAACATTCATATCTGACATGGAAGGAACCAATCCTCTCACCATGACAGAATGTCTCACAGACTCATCACTTCCCCTCGGAAGGAACCTCGATCTGGAGAACACCAAGCATCTCCCTGAAGTACTCAAACTTCACTCTGGCCAATGACTTCATCAACACATTATCTATCTGTTTGTCTATTGCAACATACTGGATCTTCACTGCTCCCCTCTACACCATATCCCTGATATCATGATACTTGATATCGATATGCTTCGACTTGTCATGGGACACTGGGTTCTCCGACAACTTCACATAACTCTGGTTGTCGCAATATATACAAGTAGCATCCAACTGGAGATCAAATAAATCAGAAAGTAGCTTCCTTAGCCATACTGCCTCACAACTAGCTGAACAAACTGCGACATACTCTGCTTCAGTTGTACTCAGTGCCACACAGGATTGCTTCCTACTAAACCAAGAGATCACACTTGATCCCATACTGAAGCAACACCCTTAAGTGCTATTCCTATCGATGGCACTACCTGCCCAATATGAATCAACATAACCCTCTAGGTTAATATTTTGACTCACCTCATACCTGAGCCCATAATCAACTGTACCATTAAGGTACCTCAGAATATGCTTTGCAGCAATCAACTGAACATGTCTCGAATTTTTCAAGAACTGGCTCAAGGTGTTCATAGCAAAGAAAATATCTAGTCACATCAAGGACCCAATCATCTGACGATACATCATAGCATCAACCATCTTAGATGAAGCATCACTCAATAGCTTTAGGTTCTATGCTATAGGTGTGGTCATGGCCTTATAGTCCATCATCCCAAACCTCTTCAAGATCTCTACTATATATTTCCCTTGTCCTAGGGAAATTCCATCTGCATTCTACCACACCTCCATGCCTAGAAAATAATGCATCATACCCAATTCCTTCATTTCAAACTCAGTAGAAAGCTTCCTCTTCGTATCAACAATCAACCCATCCATCCCTGTTACAAATAGATCATCTACATACAGTAGGAGCATCACTGGGTTTCCATCTTCAACCTTGTAGTAAAGGTTGGAATCTGCTTTACTCTTGGTAAAGCCAAAAATGGATAGAAAGATGTCAATTCTTTCGTACAATGTCCCGGGTGCCTATTTCAAATCGTACAGGGCTTTTTTCAATCTACATACATGAGACTCCCTGTCATGTGTCTCAAAACCAAGTGGCTACTCTACATACACTTCCTCTTCCACTACACCATTCAAGAAAGCAATCTTGACATCCATCTGGTGTATCTTCCGTTTCATCACTGTAGCCAGAGCAAGTACTGATCTGATGGAAGTGTATCTAGCTACAGGTGTAAAAGTTTCTTCATAATCTATTCCTTCTTTCTGGGAGAAACCACAAGCAACAAATCTTGCTTTATATTTTTCAATGCTACCATCTGCAGCATGCTTGATCTTGTAGATCCATTTGGAATTAACAATAGACTTCCCTTCTAGTCTTGGAACAACATCGCAAACATCATTCTTCATGATCAATTGATACTCTTTGATCATAGCATCCTTCCATTCTTTTCGTTCTGTCACTTCTTCATAATTGGAAGGTTCTTTATCAATGAAATCCAATAATAAAGCTACATATCTGGAGCAGGATCTGATCCTCTTTCTTTCTCTGTGATTCTCTTCTGGAGCCCCATATCTTTCCCCACCTTGGAGAGCTTCTCATACGCAAGCAGGTTTCCTCTTATGAGGATTCTTCTCCTGAGGTGGATCTACAGGTTCTTGAGGTTCTTCAAATTCTCGATCTTCTTCTTGAGTTTCTTCATTCATGGTTGTATCATGAATCCTGGGTGCTTTTGTTTCTTCAGGTTCTTCAACAGGTCTCTTTCTGGACTTGTTGTAATTTGTGTCTTCATCAAATGTTACATCTCTACTGATGTCAATCTTCTTGAATCCTGGGAAGTATATTCTGTAAGCCTTCGAGCTTTCAGAGTATCCCACAAATATACCCTTCTTTCCTGAAGAATCTAATTTTGTCCTCTTCTCTTTTGGAATGTGTATGTACACTCGACAGTCGAATATTCTGAGATGGATGACTTCTGGTTTCTTGCCGAAAAATAATTCTTCAGGTGTCTTGTTCTTGAGTACTCTATGTGGAGTATGGTTCTGTACATACACCATTGTTCTGGTAGCTTCTGCCCATAGATGCACAGGAAGATCTTGATCATGAAGCATTGCTCTTGCAGCTTCCATGATAGTTCTATTTTTCCTTTCTGTAATCCCATTCTGCTATGGATTATATGGAGTGGACAACTCCCTCTTAATCCATGAGTCTTTGCATAACTCTTTAAATTCATTTGATGTGAATTCTCTACCATTATCTGATCAAAAGGTCTTGATCTTCTTTTCAGTGTGGTTTTCGATCAAGGCTTTGAATTCCTTGAACTTGCTGAAAACTTCATATTTGTTCTTCATGAAGTAAATCCATGTCTTCATAGAAAAGTAATCAATGAAATAAACATAGTATACATACCTACTTAGTGATCTTGATGACATTGGACTGTATACATCAAAGCGGATGATTTCCAAGATTCCTTTTGCTTTGCCCTCGCTACTTGGAAATGTCTTCTTTGTGTTCTTTCCTTTCGCACATACTTTGTAGACCCCATCATGTTTTGCTTGTATTTCTAGAAGACCTTCAACAACTTTGCTTGCAAGTGGTAGTGCTCTGTAATGCACATGTGCAAGCCTTCTATGCTAAAGTTCATTTGGCTCTACTGTGTCATGGACCAAGGCTTGTTCTGGATGGCCCTTTAATTTGTACAATCCTCCTTCTTGTTCCCCAATCACTACTGCATCATCAATAGTCTTTCCTTTTGGCCACATGATGAGTTGACCATCTATAAATGCAACTCTCATTCCTTTTACATCTAATGCAGATATGGAGAAGAGATTCTTCTTTAGTCCTGGTACAAACAATACTTCCTTCATTGTCATAGACTTTTCAGAGTCTAGCTGATAGGAGGATTCCCCAATACCTTTTATTGGATACTGGTAGTCATCTCTGAGCCTCACCTTGTGATGTGATTCATGTTCTGTTAGTTTCACAAAGTATTCCTTGAATCCTTTCATATGTTTGGAAGCCTCACTGTCTATAAGCCAATCATTGCTTCCATGAGTAATGTTTCTCATAAGAGAGAAAATCAAAACATATTCTTCATCACTTGAGGAATCTTCACTTTCATATCTAGTTCTCTTTGTAGAAGGTTCATCATCCTCTGTAGCATGAGCATGATGTCTTCTCTTGTTTCCCTTCTTCTTGTGAGAGACATTTTTGTTTCTAGGACATTCTCTAGCATAGTGTACTTTCTCGTCACATCTATAACATCTGATTCTAGAAAAATCTTTTCTAGTGTTATCTTTGTGAGAGTGCTTACCTCTGGGGTGATGAGAACTTCTTCTGGTTTTCTTGGAGTGTACCGTGAGAGCTTGATCTTCACTTCCCATCTTTTATTCTCGAGCTACTATTCAAGCTTCTTCCTTAGAGCACTCTTCCCATAGTCTGCTGAACTTGACTAACTTCTTTCTGGCATAGATTCCTTGAATAAAGGAGTCCTATAATCTAGGGAGACCATTCAAGGTGGTCATGAAAAACTCTGCATTCTCCACTTGTTCATCTACTACTTCTAGCTGTTCCTTGATATGAGATACCCTTGTAAAGTAAGACTGGACGGTCTCTGCATTCTGGATCTTTACATTCTTTAGTTGGTTTCTCAGAGTCATCTTCCGGTTTATGTTCTTCCCTTCAAACAATTTGGTTAGGGCATCAAACATAGCTTTAGGTGTCTTTAAGGAGGACACCTATGGTATGAGGTGATCCTTGATTGAATCAGCAATGATCCTCTTTTCCATAACCAATTTATTCTTATGTAAGGCCTTTGCCTCATCTCCCTCTGGAACTGGAACCTCCTCACTAATATAGGAGTCCAACTCATTTTCTTCTAGGACCAGGGAGATCCTATACTTTCAGGCTCAGAAGTTATCAGCTCCCTCAAGCTTTTCATCAATCTTGGTATGATGAGACATCTTAACTAAGAAACTCAAATGGAAATACAAAATATTTAGATCTTACCAGGTCAAGATGTCGGATCTGGATTTGGAGCTGGAATTCTGTAGTGCTGGTTTAGGAGCAGATTAGGGCTTAGCTTTTCTGGAGTTCTGTCCAACCAAATGCTTTTATATTGATCCCTAACTTCGATTTTGATGGGGAGATCAATCCATGCCTAGGTTCACTGAAAAATTCCACTTCTATGGAAAGCCCTAATTTACAGTAGGAGTGTCGGGTCCAAAACTGAAAAACCTCAGAATTGGATTCTGCTTTGACAGAAAGATGCGCCCTAGGGAGGAGAGTTATTCCAACCTTCTTTTGCTGAAAAACTATAGAGAGAGATCCATAAAGTAGGAATCCCTAGTTCCCGTAGCTGCATAGTGTCTTCTTCTCAGGTTAGCTCTGATACCATGTTATATTTTTAACATTAAGCTAGCATTATATGAGGATCCTTAACTGAGAGAATAACAAGCACAAAAATCAAACACAAGAGACCATGAACATAGTTTTTTTCCTTGGGGAAACCATAAATGGAGAAAACCCAGCAACTTCCTCAGAGATAGAATCAACATCAAATTAAAACACCAAAACAGTAAGATGATCTCTCGACAGCAGTAACCTCTTTCTTCCTTGCCCCAGTGTCTTCTTCTTCCTCTGCTATGTGCTACAACTGAGTGTGAGTGAGTGTATGATAAATATAGAGGCTAGATCTCTATTTATACTAATTCCTGATTTGACTAAACCCAACTAGGGCCGACTTCACTAGGTGAGTGTAATAACCCTATTGACACAGAATTGCGGGGACTTTAACCCTTGACCAATAGGAGGGTTACCCACAATGAATTGACATGAAATGACTCAAGTACATTACAAATACATCCCGAAATAAACATCGGGTTAAAATACATAAGAAATACAAGTGAATACATAATGAATTTACAATTACATCAACAATATCTCGTAGATGGGTAGCTGCTGAAGCCAAGTTTCTGCAATTGTCGGGGAAGTATAGTCCCTTGGTTCGGAACCAAGGGCTCAACAAAGGTAGCAGGGTGACTGGAAAACGGAGTCAGTCCTACATGAATGAGCACAATAGTTTGTCATCATGCGTGACTTGGTCTTCCTCCCTTCCTCACAACTGGTGCAACTAGTGTGGCGCAGCTACATTTACTTCAATTGACTCTATGCCCTAAGTCGAAATGCATAACAGGAATTGCGCCGAAATGTACATGTGCTGGTTCAATGTACAATACATTCTATTCATTCATTTATCAGGACTGGAATACATCAACATTATATAGAAAGAAACTACAAATCAATCATATAACCATTTGCCACACTAGTCATGCATTTAGACACATGAAATAATGTGGAAACCCACCTGGGAAAAACCACCTAGGTGCTCTTCATATGGAATGAGAAAGGATATAGAACCTTGCAGTCTACGGGATGCAAACTGATCTTGAGATATGTCTTTAAGTTCAGACTCATATTTCTCACGCTCTCTGTCTTATTCCACCTAATCTACTGCTACTACCTAAAGATCCGCATCTAGCCTGGATCGACTCACCTTGCATCTGCACCACTCTAGCAGAGATTTTCTCCTAATTACCCTCTCTAAGACCTACTCTCCACAACTGTATATAGCTCTCATCTATTAAATCAATTTGTACTTATAACTAACAAAAAGCTAACCCTCTAACTATTGCATCCTTCCTATTTATACTAATTTACATGGCCACGCAGGGTCAACTACATCTCAGTAGTCTGTTAGCTATCACCATCAGCCATCCCTCTGGTTACAGCTGTGGTGATCATGACTTGAGACGAGGCACTATCAGCCTGACTTACAGATATCTTCTCGTACATGTGTAGCTGTAGGCTTATGGCGCCTTATACGGCCATGAGCTAGATCCTATATCTGTTGCTTTCTGGATGTTTTCTCCTTGCGCGCATCCGCACTTGCCTTTCCTTTTCCGTGCAATCCTCTGTTCTTCCTTCGCAGTCCCTTTTCACACTTTGTGCTCTTCCTTTGCCTCCCTCGTGCATGCACATCTTCCTTGGCTGCACACATAAAGTTACTTCTTATGCCCCTTTCCCAGGCCAATAGGCCCCCAACACTCACCTGTGGCTCGTCCCGAGCCACTAAGAAAGGGAGATGTGAGCATCTCGTTTTGCGTGGTACCTTGTGGGACAAAATAGAGATAGCTCATTTTTTTTAACACGTGTCGAAGTAAGGTTTTAGGTAACTGCTGTCTACCAAACTCGCGATGTGGGTGCCATTGACTTTTCTGAAATTGTGTTGTGTCCCTACCCATCTTTGGTGTGATGGTATATGGCCATAGACAAGTTTCCTTTAGTTTCTGAGGGTGTTTGACAGCTATACTGTCATATTGTAGAATAAGTCATCCTTCTGTGAACGGCTTCACCTTGATATATTGACAATGCCTTGGCGGCAGCTATTTTTGAGTTGGTTTAGTCTGAAATCGCAAAGGTATCTTCATCCTATCGAAGTTTTCTACCCTTTCCTTTATTTCTGTGCCATTTATAGGGAATAGGGTTTGATATTCTTTTAGGATATCGGTGATTTGTACAACTATTTCACCCTATGGTTTCTTTTGTGTGACTCTATGATATTTACTTAGTTCCATTGTTTTTGGCTTGCTGAAGTTAGTGGGGCTATCTTCTGCGTCCCTGGGTAGTTTGTCTTGCTGAGTATCTGTGTTGTGTAGCTGAGAATTAGCATCGTTGATCTTCTCAACTATACTGCACTTGTCTTGCTATATTGTGAGCTGAATTATAGGGTGTTTGTCAATTTTTAAAGTTGTATGCCCGACCTATTGGGTTCCTTGTCGCAGCTGCTCAGAGTTATCACAGGTCTTAGGTTTCGTATCCAAAGTGTATATGAAGCTCTCATAGGTGGGTAATTCCCTTGACTCAGTCTCCACCCATCACATAGACCTTGTCACTCTTGCACACCTTCTCATGGAGACTTCAGGTAACCTATTTTTCCAATTCTCTAAAGCCTCTCCTGAATCGGACGTACAGGAACTTTCACACTTCCAGCTTAGGTTCCCATCTACCGTTGGACTGATATGATATTTGTGCAGGGTTGTAATATTGTATATTTGATTGATATAGTCGACCTTACCCTCATTATAAACAGGTTCAACATATCTTTGCCCCTCGAATGGATCAATGGGTGATACCACCCTCATCTACTCATCTTCAAATGAGATGGTCCTTTTCTTGAAATTAATAATTGTTTTATTGTTTATAGGCCAATCTATCCCTAGTAGTGTAGGGTAAGGATTTGAATCATCCACAATGTTGATGACCTTAAAGTCTACATATGTACGTAATCCTTCAACATTACCAATGACATTGCTCAATCATCCAATGGGTAGTACCTTCATCTGATTGGAAAGACGCAGTTGGATACGAGACCAGTCCAAGCGCAGCTTACCCATGCTTTCCCATGTCTGGCGAGTCAAGATATTGACATCTGACCCTAGATCTAAGATAATATAGTCCATGTCATAGTCACCTATTTGCACATTCATTCTCATTTCATGGCTAGTCTTACATTTCCACTGTATTTGATTAACCTTATTTTCAATGGGTGGTATGATAGGGATCTTGTCTATTATTGCTTGTAGCTCTGCAATAGCATCTTTATCTTGAATTAGCATCAACCAACTTGATAGAAGAGGTCTTAGCTTACTAACCTCAGTTGAAGCTTTCTTTTGAAATAGGTATTGGAATCGTTTCGGCATGTCCTTGACTTCCGTTGAACTTGATGGTACATTAGGGCTTATGAAGTTTGATTGCACATCCCAAAATACTTCTTTCTTCTTCGGGCCAGTCGGTAATTCTTTTTGCTGCATCGCCGGTCTCACTTGTGGCTACTTCTACTCTTGGGAGTTCTCTTTCTCTCCTCTAGCCATTGTATCTTCTCTTGTTACAGCTGCAATGGTCAGGACTCGTGATTCAGCCACAATCATCTGAACATTCACATTTTCATTCAGGTTCTAGTTTGGTGGGGGTTTGGGTGCGGACACAGTTCTTGCTTGCCTCTTTGCGATCAGCTAAGGACATTGTTCAACATTATGGTCTTAACCATTACAATATGAGCATGTCCTGGAAGGCTCCAAATAGTATTTGGAAAAGTGACCTACTTGTCCATAGTTATAGCATGTAACTGGACCTCTCCCCCTACCAAATTCTCCTCTGCCACCTTGTCCTATAAATTTTCCACCACCCCTTCCTTGAGGGTGTAATTGCGGGTAATGGTTCTGCTGGTAGTTCTACTAATAGGGGTTTGGATGCGCGTATGGTTGTTGAAGCGCATACAGATATGGGTACTAATTACTTGGGAATTGTACAGGTTTGTATGAGGCTTGTGTCTGTTCACCCTGGGGGAACCCCTCGTTTTTCATCAATTATGTATGAATTGTTTTCTCTTTTAGGATATGGTATGCTCTACAATATTTTTCATCATGTCTTACCGATCTACAAAGTTTACAGAATAAGTTTGTAGGGGTACTTACAACCTTTCACAAATACACACATTCTTCATCACAGTGACCACTTGACTTCCATATACGACACCAAGGTAACCCTTGCCCTTTTAATGGGTTAGGTGCACCAGATGCGACATAATTCATGAAGGTTGGAAAATTATCCTTGGTCTATTCATTCGTTCTACATTTTGTGCACCATAAGTATTCTTGTCCTTCTTTCCCCTTTTTGATATCGTGAAGTTGTAGTGTGAGGTTGGTTAGCTGCGACTAAATCTGGACCATTCCAGCAACATCGTCAGCAATAGGTGAAGCCTCTAGCTTCATGTCTAGCTCCAATGCTTCTGTTTGTGACTCAATCTTCTGCTGCATCAACAACCCTTGGATGTGCGGTAGTAGAGTAGAAATAAACCATTCCTTATGCTGTACATCAGACATTTGGAAGCTTAATTTAGTCATCAGTGTCTTGAATCTTTGGTCAAAATCCCATACATATTCTGCCAGAGCTTGTTTAATCTCCTTAATCTTAGTAATACATTGGGACCTTGATTTGGGTTTTCTAAACTCTGAGATTATTGCAGCTCAAATTTCCTCGAGGGACTTCTGTGGTGTTCCGGCTGGGATGGAACAAAACTTCATGAACCTGTCTAGGGCACAACCCCTTAAGGTCGTAATCATTTGTCCCTTCTTTATATCGACATTATGTACTAAGTGTGGAAATTGAACCCAAGTGATAGAACAATTGCACTCACAAAATTGCTAATCAAACATGCAAATTTACACACAAAGGAGACTGGAATTGGAGCATAACACTAATCTGTATCGAAAAAGTGTAAAATAGCCAACCTTATGAAGTCATAGACTACTGCAATATATAATTACATGAGATATTTTAATGCATAAAGATGCCATTCGAAATAGTCAAAAAGTAGGCTTACTAAATCTAGTCAAATCCTCCATAGGTGCATAAAGAAGTTTCCAAATATACCTAGAGGCTCAGGAATTGGAAAAGTCAAGTAGTCAAGCTAATAAGTGATGGAAAGACAAATCATACATGCTTTTATTAGGAGAAAAGAATGGAGGATGATGAGGGAAAAAAACAAGTCAACTACACCTAGTCTTACTTTCCCTTTTGCCATAAATCTCAATAAAGCAGGCAACTTAGCAGAAAAAGTAGATATGCGCTAGGGAGGATCTGGAATAAAGAAGATATGCTAAATATGGATTCCAGGAGGTTTTCCAAGCACTCCATGACTCAGTTTTATCAATTTTTACTTCTATGGCATGTGGAGGACAACTTGCATAGAGTGGAATATTGGAAACTAGGCAAATAAGACAAAAATGGATTAATTAATGTCTAAGGTAGGTAACTATGGGTTGATTATTCTAACACCCCCCCTTAAGACTGAATTTATGAGTAAATATCAGAAAACTATAGGGCCTAGCAACAAGGCTTAGTCACCCTTTACATACTGCATGTCCATTTAACCAAGGAAAGCGGCAAAAACCCAGCAGGAAAATCCTCCTTTAAACATGGACAGTAAAACAAAATTTGAAAATCTTTTCATCAATCATGCTTCACAGCATGATCAGCAATCCCCAGCAGTGATTTGAGATTGCTTAATGTGTCAAAACCCCAAAAATTTCACAAAACTTTAAATTTTTTAAAGTAATATAAAATGTCTGAAGTTGCAGTTTAATAACTGCTAGCGGTTAGCGGAAAATGAAACAGTTAACAATAAGCAGTGATTTAGTTCAAACACATAAAAGCTAATACCACTTTTAATTTTGGTCAGTTTATAAAATGACTTGCATTCAGTTGCTTCTAGCTGTACTGATGATTACTTTTGTCAAGTAGGTGAGAAAGCTATGTTCTAAATTGGGGCTTACTTAGCAACTGCTAACTCAGCTGGATTTCTGGTTCTTACAGGTTTAGCAGGTAAGCTTTTGAACAAGTAGGAGTTTATTTTTGCGTTAAGTCAAGAAGTAATTCTTTAGCATAATAAAATGCTAGAGCGTAAATTGATTAATAGAAAGCAAGTCTATGATGAAGTAAAGTAACTTCCTTTGCTGTTTTTGGATCTATGACAGTATTTTAAGTTAGTCGTAAAGACCAATATCCTTAACATACTTAGTGCTTTTTTCCAGAATGAGTCCTAATTAAGTTTCTTTCTATTGTTTTATACCTAGTCTCTTACAGAATTTAATTATGAGCATAGGGCTCATAATTTAACATGGAAACACTTTTAATGTAGCATAATTTTATTGCTATTGTTATGTTTAATACTCAATTTACTGATTTATATGTACGAATATAATCCTATGATCCTCAAGGAAAAAGTTTACAATAGATTACATAGCTCTATTTCTAACTCTTCTTTAGTAGTGAAGAATATCAACCTGTTTATTTGTATATAGTTATAAATATCTCCTTGCACTACTAGACATCAAGCTATAGTTTTCGATTTCTAGGTTATCATCATGCAGTATGTGTTATTGTAATATTACTCTACCATATTGTTAATAATATTACTAAGTAATTTTACTTATATACTTAGGTAGTCTTAATACCTTGTAATTACCGTGGTGTAGTCTAATTAATGGTTTTGATTTATTATAAGTTTGGTTCTTCATAGAAAACAATAAGAACACTAACCCCAAAGAAGGGTTTAAACCATAGCACTGTCAACCTTATGCAAGCATAAGAATTTATGCTAGGGTGGACATACTGCCTAGTAACTACTTCCGTAAATTTGACCTATAGATAAATGACTTTATGAGTTTTGTTCTTACATAAAACTAGTTCTAAAACATTGCTTAAATCATCGAAAACAAGTTTTGTATGAAGAGCAATTAGAAGTGCATAAGACTATAGGTCGAAGGCATAAGTTCCAAAGTTGATCATGATATATATATGCTTTTACAAATGGTCGATTGTAACGTTATCAAAATGGCAAATGATAAGAACTATTTAAAACAAAACATTATCATTAGTTGCATGGTATATATGATTGGTAATGATATGTTTTTTTTAATTGATAGTGTAGGGTTGACTATATGGATTGACCCAATTTTTGATAAAAAAATTTGACGGGAACGTGGACGAGTCTCCACCATGCATTGGTTGATTTAAAACTCCAAATAGAAACCCTATGCTCTTCATTATCCTCCAAGGGTTTGCTCTGCGTTGTGAGAGTTTCTTCGCGTCCATGAGAGGCTTGTTGGTTCATCGTTTGCTAGTTTCGTTGTATGCAGTATAGTGTTAGATTATCGTGCAAGTGTTAGGGGATTTTTAGTTTGTAATTTAGTTCTTTCTATGAGTTATTGGAACACGGTGAGAGTGGTTTTCGAACTCTGTCAGTTGCTTGAAAACTGGGAATAGCGCTACTCTTGTCTTTGCTTGTGACTTGTTCTAGCATCAGGGAGATTTAGAGTAATAACCTCACTGCCTCTATCACATGGTTAGCACGAAGGTTCCTGCAATGGTTTAAATGTTTAGTTTTTGTTATTACCCAGTTTTTGTTTTAAAACCCTTGAGGTGCTCGCTGGGTAGTTCCGGATCTTAAGCCGTGATATGTATGTATTTTTTGGTTACATAACAGAGATTTCAGCCTTATGGATTGATAATATAATACTGTGGTTTTAAATTATAAGGATCTTCCTATACTCAGGGTTTTTAAAAGACTCATGTCTCATTTTATTCTAGTTTGTTCTATTCGATCTTTTTAAAAGATAATACTGTAAAAAGGGTTTTCTTCTTCATCTGTCATTAAAGTGATTTACTGTTAATAATAAATACTTATGAGCGGTTAGTTTAAAGGTGAATACTGTGGAACAGTCAAAATGTAAAATTTATAGGTTTTTACATTATCAGTCCAGAAAGAAAATTAGTTATGGTTTAAATGAAAAGGACCTTTATGTAAAATGGTGTTTTCTTTTTTTAAATGAGCTCTATCTTGTTCTCTTTAGCTTTGCTTTTACATGTGGACTGTTGTTTTATTTACCTGTCAATAATGTATTTAATTTACTGATAAGAGATTTATAAATACATTTTATTTTCAAGAATAAGACTGTAGTAAGTCTAATACACAATTTATAGTTTACTTGTTATTGTTAATTCTTAGTTAGCAATGTAGCTAAATGTATTTTATACAAGATTAATTTGTAATTGAAAAGAATAGTCGAAGGGGTTTCAAGCCTTAGGTTTTCACAGGTTATAAACCTGTCTGGTTTTAAATTTTTAAAATGCACAACTATATATAATTCTTACTTTATTTCGTTTATTATTTATATATACATTTATTTTTATTTACCACTCTGTAAATTATATTTATTTGGAGCTCTGTAGAAAAAAGAATGTTAACTCTAAAACTCTGTTTATTTTACATAAATGAAGGGTTTATAAACGAAACCCTAATCTGGTTTTATTAAGTAATAGTTAAGATTAAGTTAATATTTCAAAGAACTGTTTAGTTATTAACTTGTCTATATATTTTCTTGAATATTAGCTATTATCTCCTATAACTTTTATTTCTTAACAGTATACTAATACTATGGTACTAGTGTATATTACTATTTCTTGTACCTGTATTTTCATCTAGATAGACTAAATAAATCAGTAAATAAAAATAAACTACAACACTGCTTTTTCATTGCATTTTAAACATTGAACTAAAATTTACTTTATTTACCTACAAATACAAAATCATATCTACTATTTTCATTTATTTAAAAACATTCTAACTGTGCTAGAGTACGACCTAGTTTCCAGGTGTGGAAAAACACACCTTAGAAATTTAATTTCTTTCTATACATAATCTAATAAGAATACTAAATCTAACATTTCACACAATTCTGAACTTTTAACATTCATGTAGCAAATAAACTAAGATTTATTTAACTATGACAATAAAATAAAATAACATAAAACCTGTTGAGGACAAGACAAAAACAGCTTGAGGAGGCTATTCCTCCCTACCGATCTCCTGAAGAGTGATCAAACAATGCTTCCTCAGGACTACCAATCGTGTTTCTAGTCTTCTTGGTTGAGAACTGGGTGGAGAATGCAACAGTAAAACCCTCTGTCACCTGACTAGTTCAATACCGCAGTAAAAAAAATCTGCTCTCAGTAGTATGACATTCAGCTTAAAAGCTACAACTAGATCAATCTCAGTAGTTATCCCCTCAAAAAATTTCCATATTCCCCTCCATTGAATTTCTTTGAAGTAAATTCATTCACCCTGAATGATCACCTCTCTAGAATGAGCAGCCTCAACTCTCTTCAATGGGAAATTTTATAGAGATGCCTAGGTCTTTTTGGGTCAATTTTCATTAATTGAGCCACCTTCTCTCATTCCACTTTCTTGGGGAATCATAACCACAAATATAGGGAGGTTTCCACCTGCAACAGTTGGAAGTTGTTTGAGGATGCTGCCACATGTTAGTTTGCTCTCCACCCAGTCTCCTCCACCAATTTGACCAGTAAACACTCTTTTAACAACTCTCCTAAGCTGCTGTCTCCTCATTTATTTATTTATAAATAAAATATTCTGAATTTACATTAAATATTCTTGACCCCACTAGTCATCAATTACAACTTAACATAAAATTTAACATAATGTTCCTCAAATAATACAAAATTGTTTTTGCAAAAATTGGGGCATGTGACATACACACCCCCTTAAATTATAACATCATCCCCAATGTTATTTATTCCTCGTCCTCAGAATTCCCCTGGAACAGAATTGGATATGCATCCCACATATGACTTTCCAATTCCCAGGTGGCTTCCTCTGGACTAAGGTGCTTCCATTGCACCTTCACTTGACCAATGGTGCAGTTCCGAAGTGTGATCTCCCTTTGCTCGAGGATACCGTTCGGTTCCACCAGAAAATATTCTTCGGGCTCCACCAATACATCATTCCAGGTAATAACATGAGTAGCATCATGCACATATTTCTTTGATACAGAAATGTGAAAAACATTGTGAACTATTAAATTTGGTGGTAAGGCTAACTGATAGGCTACATGTCCAATCCTGGACAGTATTTCAAAAGGACCACAATAACAAGGTGCTAGTTTGGCACAACTACCCAACCTCAGAGAGCTCTTTTTGGGTCTCACCTTGATGAACACATGTTCACCTACCTGAAACTCTTTTGAAGTTCTTTTAAGGTCTGCTTGACTTTTCTATCGATCTTGAGTAATTTTCAAATTACCTTGTACATGCTTTACAATATCTTCCATTTCTTTCAATAATTCAGGGCCTAACACTAACCTGTCCACTAAATTACTCTAAGAGATAGGAGTGTTACATTTCCTTCCATAATTTTTTTTGAAAGGACTAAATCTAGTTGAAGTTTGATAATTATTATTGTAAGCAAATTCTACTAGGTGCAAATAATCTTCCCATTTACCTGGTTGATCCTTTACATACATTCTTAGTAAATCTTCTAGTACTTGATTTACTCTTTCATTCTATCAATCAGTTTGAGGATGGAACAAGGCACTAAAATTTAGTGTAGTATTTAATCCTTTAAACATGGATCTCCAAAAGTTACCTGTAAATTTAGGGTCTCGATCTGAGATTATAACTTTCAGTATCCCATGTAGTCAAAAAAATTGTTTTAAAAAGATATCAGCTATGTTTGTAGCTTTATAAGTAGTTTTTACTGGTATAAAATGGGCTGCTTTACTCAATTTGTCAACCACTACCATTATGGAGTCATTTAAGTTCTAATTTTTAGGCAGTCGAGTAACAAAATCAAGACTAATTATTTCCCATTTCCAGCTAGGAATGGGCAATGGATGAAGTAATCTAGCTGGATGTTGATGTTGATGTTCAGTTTTTACTTGTTGACATTCAAAAAATCTAGCGATATATTCTTCCAGTTTAGTCTTCATGTTTGGCCAAAAATATTCTTTTCTTAACATAGTTATAGTCTTCTGATAACTCGGATGGCCTGAGTAAGGAGTTTTATGGATTTCGTCTAAACTTAATAACTTAAATTTAGGTACATTAGGTACATACATTCTATCTTTATACAGTAAAAATCCTTTCTCATCCAGGCTGTACCCTGTACTTAAACTTTCTATTGGATTTTCCTTTGCTTTTGCTCGTAACTTTAGGTAAATTTCATCTTGTTCTAACCCTGCTTTAAGCTGTTCTTCCAAATTTGTTGTATAAGTGCTGATAACTACTGTAAAGTGCAGCGTTTCATTTCTACTTAATGCATCAACAACTTTATTTTCTTTCCCTTTAATGTGCTGAATTTCGAAATCATATTCACTTAGAAAAGCTAGCCACCTAGCTTGTCTGGCATTCAGGTTAGGTTGATCTAACAGATATTTTAGTCCTTTATTTTTTGTCATCAAAATAAATTTTCTTCCAATTAAATGATGATGCCACATTTTTAGAGCATGTATAACAACAGCTAATTCCAAGTCATAGGTTGCATAATTATTTTCATGAAATTTTAATTTCGTAGACTCATAAGCAATAACATTCCCTTCTTGAGTCAATACTCTGCCTAACCCATCATTACAGGCATTAGTACACACTATAAAATCTTTATTTGGATCAGCTATTCTTAAGATAGGTGTGCTGGTTAATAAGGTTTTTAACTTTTCAAAACTATCCTCGCACTTCTGTTTCGGATCAAATTTCATTCCCTTTTTTTGCAAGGAGGTTATCGGATTTGTGATTCTTGAGAACCCTTCGATGAACCTCCGGTAATAACCGGTAATTCCCATGAACGATCGAACATCAGTTATGTCTTTAGGAATTGGCCATTCTTCAATCGCCTTTATCTTTTTGGGATCCACCGAAATTCCTTCTTTAGTCACCACATGACCTAAGTACTGGATTTTATCTTTAAAGAAGTCACATTTACTAAACTTTGCAAAGATTTGATGATCTCGTAACTCTTGCAAGACAATTTTTAAATGTTCCTTATGTTCTTCTTCAGATTTCGAATAAATTAATATGTCGTCGATAAACACGACCACAAATTTATCCAAATATTTCTACATTACATTATTCATTAGACACATAAAAACAGCTGGAGTGTTAGTAAGCCCGAATGGCATGACGACAAACTCATAATGGCCATATTGAGTCCTAAAAGATGTTTTAAAGATGACTTCATCTTTAATTCTAACTTGGTGATATCCAAACCGTAAATCAATTTTTGAAAACACCGTAGCTCCATGTAGTTGATCAAATAGATCATCTATGCGAGGTAATGAGTATCTATTTTTAATAGTCATCTTATTTAACCGATGATAATCTATGCAAATTCATAGAGTCCCGTCCATTTTCTTAACAAAAATGACAGGTTTCCACCAGGGAGACACACTGGGTCGAATGTATTTCTTGTCAATAAGTTCTTTTAATTGTGACTTAAGTTCATTAAGTTCAAGTATATTCATCCGATAAGGGGCCTTGGAGTTGGGTATTGCACCAGGTATCAACTCAATGGTAAAATCTAGTTCCCTTTTCGGAGGCTATCCTGGAATTTCTTCCGAAAATACATTTGCATACTCTTTTAAAATTGGTATATCTTCCAATTTTAATTTATCTATGTTATTTATATTTTCCTCATTAGTTATTGTTACTGCATAAGCCTTACAACCTTTCCTAACAGCTCTCTTGAGTTGCAGAGCAGAAATCTGCCGTATGGTTGTTTTTCTAGGGATTCCCTTTATGCTTATTGGTTTTCCATCTTTATTTATACAAGTAAAGGTTTTTTCATAGCAATTCAAGATCACCCTATGATGGTCTAACCAATCCATACTTATTAGTATGTCATATGAACATAGGGGTAGTACATTAAGTTTCACAAAAGTTTTAAATTGATCCATAGTTACTGCACAATTGTTTACAACACTAGTTACCTTCCTCTTTGCACCAGTAGCTAACTGAACCAACCAAGAACTTACAATTTTTTCAACAGGAAGTTTACATTTTTCTACCAAATTAGGTGAAATATAACTTAAACTATCTCCTAGATCAATTAAAATAGCTATGGGTATTTGGCTGATCTCACCTTCTATTTCCACCATGGAAGTTTGATAGTCTGCTTACCGATTCTCCAAAGCTGCATTGATCTTGGGCATAGTCCTCGCTAAATCTCCAACAGTCATCTCCTCCTATATTGTATGGATATTACTGACATTCATTTTCTGATTAGTACAAACTGAGGCATAATGTGGGCCATTGCAGTCCCAACACTTAATGGGTTCTTTCCGTTCAAAGTTCTTTGTGTAATTACTATGATTATTAGCAGACTCTTTACTCTTTTGATTGTTTTGATTGTTTTGTGAATTATTCCTATTCCCATGGAAATTCTTATTAGAAAAATTCCTGGCCTTATTATTTTTAGAATTCCGATTGGGCACAAACTCTTTCTTCTTTTGATCATAATTATTATTCTTTTTGGCCTTCCAGTTGGCCATACTCTCCTTTTTTCGAATCTATTCATAACAGAAATTGACTTTCCTCATAGCTTCTTCCAGATTTTTTGGATTGTCATACTCAATCCTATCCTTTATGTGATAAGGTAAATAGCTAAGAAACTGATGTACCTTCAGTTTTTCATCTACAAGGTATGGCACATACCTAAGCAGACTTAAAAAATTATTGTTCAAATCTTTCACAGTCATTGTACCTAGTTTTAACTCATTAAATTCTTTAGCCCTTTCTTCATAGTACTGTTCAGATAAAAATTTATTTTTAAAGTACTTGTTGAAGGTACTCCAATTTATGTTTTTCTCTCTTATTCCTTTCACTCTCTTTAAATCTTGCCACATATATCAGCTTTCCCTGAAAGATTATAGATAGTCATTCTAGCCTTTAATTGGTTAAAATAGTTATAAATCTGGAAGTACTTCTTCATCCCGGATAACCAGGATTCTACTTCCTCCACCTTTTCAGTTTCTCCATTAAATGTTGGTGGTTTGATCTTCTTAAACCCTCCATAAATTTCTTCATAAGGATTATATTTTCTCTTTCTAGTATGGTGGTTATCCCTACTACTCTCGCTAGTACAATGAGAATTACGTGGATCACCAAATACTTCGGAAGATGAGCTGCTTTTATTTTTAGTTTGTTTAGTGTTTTTACACTTATGTTGGTAACTTATATCTTTTGAATCAACTCTTTTACCCCTTCCCTCAGTATGAAATCTTTCTATTAGGATCTGATTCAGCTCCTCCTGAGCTCTCAGAAACCTCTCATTTTATTTTTTAATAGATTCCATTTCAGATTTTAATTCTTTTACTATTTGTAAAAGTTCTGAGGAATTAGTGGTTATGTCTTCTTGTATAGGTTCTCTTTGTAAATTATCTTGTTTAGTATAAGGAGATTCCTCTTCCGCATATTCCCCCAGTCTTTCCATACCTGTTGTTAAACTCAGAAACAAATTTCCCTGTTGATAATATTTAAAGAAAACAACATTAGCAAAATGATTTAAATTCACTGTTTCATATAAGCAAGTTGAGCTTCATTAAGGCCTAGTGTTTGAACCTTGTGCTCTGATCCCACATGTCAAAACCCAAAACATTTCACAAAAAATGAATATTTTTAAAGTAATATAAAATGTCTAAAGGCGCAGTTTAATAACTGCTAGCGGTTAGCAGAAAATGAAACAGTTAACAATAAGTAGTGATTTACTTCAAACACATAAAATCTAATACCACTTTTAATTTTGGTAAGTTTATAAAATAACTTGCGTTCAGTTGCTTCTAGCTGTACTGATGATTACTTTTGTCAAGTAGGTGAGAAAGCTATGTTCTAAATTGGGGCTTACTTAGCAATTGCTAACTCAGCTAGATTTCTGGTTCTTACAGGTTCAACAGGTAAACTTTTGAACAAGTAGGAATTTATATTTGCGTTAATTCAAGAAGTACTTATTTAGCATAATAAAATGCTAGAGCGTAAATTGATTAATAGAAAGCAAGGATAGGATGAGGTAAAGTAACTTCCTTTGCTATTTTTGGATCTATGACAATATTTTAAGTTAGTCGTAAAGACCAATATCCTTAACATACTTAGTGCCTTTTTCCAGAGTGAGTCCTACTTAAGTTTCTTTCTATTGTTTTATAGCTAGTCACTTACAGAATATAATGATGAGCACAAGGCTCATAATTTAACATGGAAACACTTTTACTGTAGCATAATTTTACTGCTATTGTTATGTTTAATACTCAATGTACTACTTTATATGCATGAATATAATCCTATGATCCTCAAGAAAAAAGTTTACAATAGATTACATAGCTCTATTTCGAACTCTTCTTTAGTAGTGAAGAATATCAACCTGTTTATTTGTATACAGTTATAAATATCTCCTTGCATTACTAGACATCAAGCTATAATTTTTTATTTCTAGGTTATCACCATGCCATATGTGTTATTGTAATATTACTCTACCATATTGTTAATAATATTACTAAGTGATTTTACTTATATCCTTAGGTAGTCTTACTACCTTGTAATTACCATGGTGTAGTCTAATTAATGGTTTGATTTATTATAAGTTTGGTTCTTCATAGAAAACAATAAGAACACTAACCCCAAAGAAGGGTTTAAACCATAGCACTGTCAACCTTATGCAATCGTAAGAATTTATACTAGGGTGGACATACTACCTAGTAACTACTTCTGTAAAGTTGAACTATAGATAAATGACTTTATCAGTTTTGTTCTTACATAAAACTAGTTCTAAAACATTACTTAAATCATCGAAAACAAGTTTTGTAAGAAGAGAAATTAGAAGTGCATAAGACTATAGGTTGAAGGAATAAGTTCCAAAGTTGATCATGATATATATATGCTTTTACAAATGGTCGATTGTAACGTTATCAAAATGGCAAATGATAAGAACTATTTAAAACAAAAAATTATCATTATTTGCATGCTATATATGATTGGTAATGATATGTTTTTTTTAATCGACAGTGCAGGGTTGACTATATGGATCAACCCACTTTTTGATTAAAAATTTTGACAGGCATGTGAATGAGTCTCCACCATGCATTGGTTGATTTAAAACTCCAAATAGAAATCCTATGCTCTTCATTATCCTTCGAGGGTTTGCTCTGCACTGTGAGAGTTTCTTCACGACCATGAGAGGCTTGTTGGTTCATCGTTTGCTAGTTCCGTTGTATGCATTATAGTGTTGTATTATCGTGCAAGTGTTAAGGGATTTGTAGTTTGTAATTTAGTTCTTTCTATGATTTATTGGAACACGATGAGAGTGGTTTTCAAACTCTGTCAGTAGCTCGAAAACTGGTAATAGTTCTACTCTTGTCTCTGCTCGTGACTTGTTCCAGCATCTAGGAGATTTAGAGTAATAAACTCACTGCCTCTAACACAGGGTTGTCACAAAGGTTTGGTTGCTTCTTGGTGCAGTTACTTGAACTAGTTCAGTTTCCTTCTCGGCTCCAAACCTCTTATTTGTAGGTAAAAGTTTTACCCTGCACTTATTTCTTTCATTAGTTTCTAGCTAAGGTTATAATATGATAAATAAATTTCTAACTAACAATTTAGCATTGGAATTGAAGGTTATAGTCACAGCTTCAAACTTGAAGGAAAACCTCTCCAGCGTTGGTTAACTTCGTGGATTGCAAACAAGTAAGCCTCGGTCTTGTCATGGAAGGAGTTTACAGTTGAAAGGAAGCATGGATTTAGCTCCTTCAATGGTTTAAATGTTTAGTTTTTTTATTACCCAATTTTTGTTTTAAAACCCTTACAGAGTTCACTGGGTAGTTCCGACTCTTAAGCCGTGATATGTATGTAGTTTTTGGTTACATAATAGATATTTCAGCCTTACGGCTTGATAATATAATACTATGGTTTTAAATTATAAGGATCTTCCTATACTTAGGATTTTTAAAAGACTTTTGTCTCATTTTATTCTAGTTTGATCTAT
>LPNX011165655.1:61093-164597 GCA_001517045.1 Pseudotsuga menziesii | reverse complement strand
GATTCCGCATCCAACGAGTACCCACACTGCATACTTTTGATGGACCCCGCTACCCCAAAAACAAGAAATACCTGAAAAAACGTGGTGATGATGACATCATCATCACGTTTTTTCAGGTATTTCTTGTTTTTGGGGTAGTGGGGTCCGTCAAAAGTATGCAGTGTGGGTACTTGTTGGATGCGGAATCAAATTCCTCATCCAACGAGCTCTCCCAATCGAAATTTGAGTAAAAACACAATGAGATATGTCGAAAATACGAACAAAAAAAGTAATTTTTTTTAATGACAAATATGCCAATTCAACCATTATGGTTGACTTATTTTATTGAAATTCTATTGGTTCTTGAATTCCAACTCACAAAAACTTATTTTGGCACGTTTTCTTATAAGGCCCATTTTAGACCCCAAATTTCCTCTAATGCAATATTTTTAAAAGATAATACTGTAAAAAGGGTTTTCTTCTTCATCTGTCAGTAAAGTGATTTACTGTTAATAATAAATACTTATGAGCAGTTAGTTTAAAGGTGAAAACTATGGAACAGTCAAGACGTAAAATTTATAGGTTTTTACATTATCAGTTTAGAAAGTAAATTAGTTATGGTTTAAATGGAAAGGACCTTTATGTAAAATGGTGTTTTTAAAAAAAAAAATGAGCTCTATCTCGTTCGCTTCAATTTTGCTTTTACATGTGGACTATTGTTTTATTTACCCATCAATAATGTATTTAATTTACTGATAAAAGATTTATAAATACATTTTATTTTCAACAATAAGACTGTAGTCAGTCTAATACACAGTTTATAGTTTACTTGTTATTGTTAATTCCCAGTTAGCAATGTAACTGAATGTATTTTATACAAGATTAATTTGTAATTGAAAATAATAGTCGAAGGGGTTTCAACCCTTAGGTTTTCATAGGTTATAAACCTGTCTAGTTTTAAATTTTTAAAATGCACAACTATATATAATTCTTAGTTTATTTCGTTTATTATTTATATATACATTTATTTTTATTTACCACTCTGTAAATTATATTTATTTGGAGCTCTGTAGAGAAAAGAATGTTAACTCTAAAACTCTATTTATTTTACATATATTAAGGGCTTATAAACGAAACCCCAATCTGGTTTTATTGAGTAATAGTTAAGATTAAGGTAATATTTCAAAGAACTGTTTAGTTATTAACTTGTCTATATATTTTCTCTAATATTAGTTATTATCTCCTATAACTTTTATTTCTTAACAGTATACTAATACTGTGGTACTAGTGTATATTACTATTTCTTGTACCTGTATTTTCATCTAGATAGACTAAATAAATCAGTAAAGAAAAATAAACTACAACACTGTTTTTTCATTGCATTTTAAACATTGAACTAAAATTTACTTTATTTACCTACAGATACAAAATCATATCTACTATTTTCATTTATTTAAAAACATTCTAACTGTGCTAGAGTACGACCCGGTTTCCAGGTGTGGAAAAACACAGCTTAGAAATTTAATTTCATTCTATTTCTTTATTTTTCTAAATCATTTTCATTTCTATACATAATCTAATAAGAATACTAAATCTAACATTTCACACAATTCTGAACTTTTAACATTCATGTAGCAGATAAACTAAGATTTATTTAACTATGACAGTAAAATATAATAACATAGAACTTGTTGAGGACAAGACGACAATAGCTTGAGGAGGTTGTTCCTCCCTACCAATCTCTTGGAGAGCACTCAAACAACACTTCCTCAGGACCCCTGAGCCTGTTCCTGGTCTTCTTAGCTGAGAACTGGGTGGAGAATGCAACAGTAGGACCCTCTGTCACCTGACTAGTTCAATACCGTAGTAAAAACAATCTACTCTTAGCAGTATGATCTTCAGCTTAAAAGCTGCAACTAGATCCATCTCAGCAGTTATCCCCTCTGTTAGGGTTAACAGGGTACTCCCAAAGGATCGAACACCAAGAGCAACCACTTTACACAAATAGATCACAGATCAACACACTGATGTTTGTCACGTGGTTTAAACCCTTGAGAGGGAAACAGTTCACATCCCCAGCCAAATAGCTACTTGGAGCAATTTATTATGCAAAAGAAAGAAAGTTACATGAGCTTCTCATAATCGGTCAACTAGCCAAGGACCCTCTATGCTCTTTAAATAGAGATCATAGACCAATTGGGTGTTAAGCCACAGATCAATGGTAGGTATGATCTAAGAGAAGTTGAACCGTCGAATTACTCTATGTCTAGAACATATCATAACCGTCGGATTAGAATATTTACAAATGCATACTAATGCATACTAAAGAAACACACTTTTACCTAATGGATATATTACACAAGTTGATCTTAACTAACTCCTAAGTGTCTAAATATCCTAACATCCCCCCTTAAGAACAACTTGGGATAGGATTGAAGGATTTACAAAAGTGACACTATTAGGAGAAGGAAGGAGGCATTAGAGCCTATCCGCCGTTAAGGACACATTCCTGAACTCCTAACATAGACCAAAGTTTAGAAAACTTCGCTTCTGTAAGAGACTTGGTGAAGATGTCTGCAACTTGATCATCTGTAGGGCAATAGAGCACTTCAATAACACGATCGTGAACAAGATTTCTGATGAAGTGCATGTGTAGCTCAATGTGTTTGCTACGCTGATGTAGAACTGGATCTTTGGCAAGCTTGATGGCACTTTTATTGTCGCACCAAAGTGGAGTAGGCTGCTGCTGCTTGAATCCAAACTCTGAAAGGATCTTTCGAAGCCATAAAGCTTCCTGACTGGCATTAACTGTAGCTCGATATTCTACTTCTGCTGAAGAAAGAGCAAGAGCTTGTTGTTTCTTACAAGCCCAAGTGACAGGTCTATATCCCAAACTGAAAACATAACCTGCGGTAGACTTTTGATCATCAGGATCACCGACTTAATCTGAATCAGTGAAACCAACCAACAAAGGTTTCCCCCCTATACTGTAATGAATCCCAAACTGAATTGTACCTTGAATATATCGAAGTATTCTTTTTGCTGATTTCGAGTGACTTTCATGAGGAGTTTGCATATAATGGGCAACACGACCAATGACAAAGGAAAGGTCAGGATGGGAATGAGTCAAGTATAAAATACTACCAACAAGCTGACGATACAAGGTGGCATCTACTTCAGGGGAAGTACAAGTGGCAGAAAGTTTGACTCCAGACTGGAAGGTAGAAGGGGCTGGTTTACAATCTTCCATGTGGAAGTGACGAAGAAGGTCACAAGCATACTTAGACTGGGAAAGAAAGATTCCTTCTTTGGTTTGCAAGACTTGTAGACCAAGAAAATAATGCAAATGTCCTAAGTCTGACATTTCAAAATTTTGCTTAAGACTGGATTTCACATGGGTTATAAGGTTAGGGTCACTACCAGTAAGGATAAGATCATTAACATAAAGAACAAGTATGATGAGATGGTTTCCTACTTTCTTGGCATAGACATTGGGGTTAGAATGGCATCTAGAAAAACCAGTGTCAAGGAGAAATCTATCCATTTTGGCATACCAAGCTCTAGGAGCTTTCTTAAGGCCATATAAGGATTTCTTAAGGAGACAAACAAGGCTAGAGTTATTCTGAACATATCCAGGAGGTTTTTCCATGTAAATTTCCTCCTGTAAATCACCATGTAAAAAGGCAGACTTGACATCCATTTGATGGACTTCCCAGTTATGTAAGGCTGCAAGGGAAAGAACAAGGCGGATGGAATTCATTTTTGCTATAGGGGAAAAGGTTTCATTGTAGTCAATCCCTTCAACTTAGGAAAAACCTTTGGCAATTAACCTTGCCTGAAGTCTTTCAACACTTCCATCTGATGCATACTTAGTTCTGTAGACCCATTTACATCTGACAAGTTTTCTTCCTTTTGGAAGAGGAACAAGATCCCAAGTATCATTTGCCATTAAGGAACGATATTCTTCATCCATAGCTGCAAAAGTTTCTAGATCATGATTCTCGAAAACTTGAGCCAAAAGAGAAGAGGCTCGCTGAAACTGAGAACGTGTTCGACGTTGATCTCTAGGATCACTGGCAAGATTACCAACTGCTTCACATGTTGAACAGACCCATCAAGGAAGTATTGGTGCTGGTGCAATTGGAGGAACATAAGCAGGTGGAGGTGGATTTTCATCCTCACTGTCATCATCAGAAACTGAAGTTGGAAACCTATCAAGAAAGCTGGAAGAAGAAGAATAAGAAGGCACAATCGCCGAATCAGGCTTGCAGGCCAAAGATGGCACACCCGCCAAGTTAGGCTCGCAGGCCAAGAGATTTTCATGAAATTTAACATCTCTTCTAATTATTATATCATGAGAATGTGGTTGAAGAAGTCTATAACCTTTTACATCTTCAGAATATCCAACAAATATGCACTTTTCACTTTTAGGATGCAATGCTTTCCGTTTTTCATCCGGAATGTGAGCCCATGCTTCACAACCAAACACATGAAAGTGATTTACATCTGGTTTTATTTTACTTCATGCTTCTTTTGGTGTTATACCCTGTAAAACTTTAGTGGGTGTGTGATTAACTATGTAATTTGCACAATTTATGGCCTCAGCCCAATATTGAAGACTTATTCCTTTAGATTGGATCATATAATTAGCCATTTCTTTTAAAGTGCGGTTCTTTCGTTTAGCTACACCATTTTGTTGTGGTGTATATGGAACGGTGTGCTGTTGTTGGATTCCTTGTTCAGTACAAAAAGTAGTAACCTTGTTGTTAACATATTCTCCTCCATTGTCAGATCTTAACTTAATAATTTGAAGACCAGATTGTTTTTCAACAAGGGCCTTGTAGGCCAAGAACATGTTAAATACTTTGCTCTTAAGTTCTAGGAAGTAAACCCAAGTTCGTCTGGAGTAGCCATCAATGAAAGTTAAGAAATATTTGAAACCAGAAAAGGAAGCAGATGGAAGAGGGCCACACAAGTCACTATGCACAAGCTCCAAGGGAACCGAGGCATGCCAAGAGGCACGTTTGTCAAAACTGTCCCGATGATGTTTTTTGAGTACACAACCAGAACAAACACCATCCTTGCAAGATACCATCAGAAGACCAGGAACCATATAGTCTTTACATAGTTGTTGCAATGAGCGATAATTTAAGTGACCAAATTACTCATGCCAAAGTTTGCTCAAGTTATCACTATGAGCAACAAAAACTGAAGGAAAAGGTGATGACCCAAAGTTGTTAAATTTGTACAATCTGGTAATATCATCAACAGTTCCAGTAGCAAGGATATTTTGAGGATTTTTAAAATCCTTGATTACAACTTGGTGAGGTGTAAACGTCACAGTTTTACCTTCACCTGAATGAGTAATTTGATAGACTGATAACAAATTGTAGGAAATTTTTGGAACACATAGTACATAACTGAAATGACCATTTTCTACTGGAACTGTTCCAGATCCTATAACACTTAGAGATCTATCATCACCAACAAATATTTGTTTGGTGTTACATTCATGCATAGTAGAAAAGATGGTTTTATCCTTAGCCATATGATAAGATGCTCTATAATCAATGATCCATTCATTTGAAGTAGAAGAAGAAGATGTTGTATAAGAGTAACCAGAAGCACAAAGTGCATGTCCATGAGAGTTAGATTCTGAAGATGAATCTAGGCTGATGTGGTGCTTCTTCATTGCTGCTTCCAAGGCTGCCATCTTCTTAAAACACTTAGATTCATCATGATTATCTTTCCCACAAAAATTGCAATGACGCTCAGTCTTCTTTCCTTTTTGCTTGGATCCTTTGTCATTTTTTAAAGAAGGAGCTGATTGAGAGGGTTTGGGACCCTTGTTGTTTTGCTTATTATTGCGAAAATTCTGTTTCTTGGGAGGATTGGACTTTTCTTTCTATTGGGACAATAAAGCTTTCCCAGATGTATTTGCATTGTTAATTATTCCAAGACTAGGCTCTTGATAGCTGGCTGCAGTCAATGATTCTTTCATGGAATAGAATGTAGATACAAAAACAAAATATGTAGGTCAACGTTTGGAAAGAATATGATAAATACATTGTTTGTCTTCTTTATTAATCTTGCATTCTGCACATAATAATATAATAGTTTTATACTTAAATAAATAGTCTTGAATGCATGAAAAATCATTTGGATTCAAGGAAAGCAACTCATTCTCAAGTTGATGACCCCGAATTTCATTGTGTTTACCAAACACAGATTCCAAAATTTCCCAAGCTTTATCAGGTTCATCAATTCCAGATATGTGGAATCGCAAATCAGTAGAGATTGACATCCCAATCAATCCACGAGCTTCATCACATCTATTTGCCCATTTAATTTTCTTATCATCGTCAGTGGGTTCTATTTATTTCCCTGAGGTTATCCTGAAAAGTCCTCTACTTCAAAGAACATCCTCCATACGAGATTTCCATGAGAAATGGTTAGAACTTGTAAGTATAATATCACAAGGGGAGGCCATACTGTAAAATAATGGCTGAAAGAACAGAAACTAATTGTCTGGATGCAAAGAGCTCAAAAAAATATGCGGTTTTAAAAAAATAGCACTTAAAACTGATTCCAGATGATGAAGTTATGCTTGATCAAAGACAATGTTGAAGATGTCCCCAATAGTGACGTGGCAGATATTAACTTGACCAACTAAAAAAAAGAAGCCCCCTCTTCCCAAGATCAACCTTTGACAATCACTTTTACAATAAAGTTGCTTTGAAGTGAATCACTTTTGTAGAATAAGTGATGTTCACTTTTACAATAATGTGACTTTTTAAATACTGTAGCAATAAATTAAAAGACTTAACTGACTCACTTTTATTTTATTTTATTTATGTGAGATGCACTTTTACAATAAAGTAACTTGAAAATAGAAATTGCATGCACTAAAAAGTAGCTTGATAAGACTTGAACTCAAGACTTATCAAGGTGTAAAGCAACTTTGGACCAAGTGAGCTAAGTTTAAAATGTATGTACTTTTTCCACACAATGGAGTTAGATCTTGGTTAGCTTACCCAGAAAGTCTACGTTTTCAAGTTTTCTAGTTGTTTCTGATTTGCTGTGATCACACAAGGTGCATGAAAAAGAGCATACGTAGCTGAGAAGACAACAAAAAAACTTTCCCTTACTGTTTCTAATTCGCCGCGATTGTGCAAGGTGCACGGCAAAGAGTATACGCAGTCAGGGAAAACAAGAGTCCGAGACTAAAACATAAAATATCTAATAATAAACTGATAAAATATGAGAGATTTAAAAAACATCCGTCACTGTAACATTATACCTTCAGATTTGCCGAAATGGGTGTTTCTGGAGCAAACGGAAACAGTTTTTGGTGAAACAAAAACTATTTCCCAATGGAAATAGAGCTCCAGATGCAATGAAATAGCTCCCAAAGGCCACAAATGCATAGAAAATATAGAACCAGAAACCCTTTCAAAGTTTCGGCAACACCGGTTCCAGATCTTCATCAAAACCGAAAGTGGCTCTTCATAAAAGCTCTGATCCATGTTAGGGTTAACAGGGTACTCCCAAAGGACCGAACACCAAGAGAAACCACTTTACACAAATATATCATAGATCAACACACCGATGTTTGTCACATGGTTAAAACCCTCAAGAGGGAAACAGTCCACGGCCCCAGCTAAATAGCTACTTGGAGAAATTTATTATGCAAAAGAAAGAAAGTTACATGAGCTTCTCATAATCGATCAACTAGCCAAGGAACCTCTATGCTCTTTAAATAGAGATCATAGACCAATCGAGTGTTAATCCACGGATCAATGGTAGGTATGATCTACGAGAAGTTGAACCGTCGGATTAGAATATTTACAAATGCATACTAATGCATACTAAAGAAACACACTTTTACCTAACGGATATATTACACAAGTTGATATTAACTAACTCCTAAGTGTCTAAATATCCTAACACCTTCAAACACTTTCCAGATTCCCCTCCATTGAATTTATCTGAAGTAAATTCATTCACACTGAATGATCACTTCTCTAGAATGAGTAGCCTCAACTCTCTTCAATGGGAAATTTTATAGAGATGCCTAGGTCTTTCTGGGCCAGTTTTCATTAATTGAGCCACCTGCTTTGATTCCACTTTCTTGGGGAATCATGACCACAAATATAGGGAGGTTGTCACCTGCAACAGTTGGAAGTGGTTTGAGGATGCTGCCACATGTTAGTTTGCTCTACACGTAGTCTTCTCCACCAATTTGACCAGTAAACACTCTTTTAACAACTCTCCTAGGCTGTTGTCTCCTCATTTATTTATTTATATATAAATAAAATATTATTAATTTACATTAAATATTATTGACCCCACTGGTCATCAATTACAACTTAGCATAAAATTTAACATAATGTTCCTCAAATAATATAAAATTGTTTTTGCAAAATTGGGGAATGTGACATACACACCTCCTTAAATTATAACATTGTCCTCAATGTTATTTATTCCTCGTCCTTAGAATTCCCCTGGAATAGAATTGGATATGCATCCCGCATATGACTTTCCAATTCCCAGGTGGCTTCCTCTGGGCTAAGTTGCTTCCATTGCACCTTCACTTGACCAATGGTGCGGTTCCAAAGTGTGATCTCCCTTTGCTCGAGGATACAGTTCGATTCCACCAGAAAATCTTTTTCGGGCTCCACCTGTACATCATTCTAGTTAATAACATGAGTAGTATCATGCACATATTTCTTTAATACAGAAATGTGAAAAACATTGTGAACTCTTAAATTCGGTGGTAAGGCTAACTGATAGGCTACTTGTCTGATCCTGGATAGTATTTCAAAATGACCACATTAACGAGGTGCTAGTTTGGCACAACTACCCAACCTTAGAGAGCTCTTTTTGGGTTTCACCTACCTGAAACTCTTTTTGAGTTCTTTTAAGGTCTACTTGACTTTTCTGTCGATCTTGCGCAATTTTCAAATTACCTTGTACATGATTTACAATTTCTTCCATTTCTTTCAATAATTCAGGACCTAACACTAAACTATCCACTAGATTACTCCAAGAGATAGGAGTGTTACATTTTCGTCCATACAAAATTTTGAAAGTACTAAATCTAGCTGAAGTTTGATAATGATTATTGTAAGCAAATTCTACCAGGTGCAAATAATCTTCCCATTTACCTGGCTGTTCCTTTACATACATTCTTAGTAAATCTTTCGGTACTTGATTTACTCTTTCAGTCTGTCCATCAGTTTGAGGATGGAACGAGGTACTAAAATTTAGTGCAATATTTAATCCTTTAAACAGAGATCTCCAAAAGTTACCTGTAAATTTAGGGTCTCGATCTGAGATTATAACTTTTGGTATCCCATGTAGTCGAAAAATTTGTTTTAAAAAGATATCGGCTATGTTTGTAGCTTTATAAGTAGTTTTTACCTGTATAAAATAGGCTGCTTTACTCAATTTGTCAACCACTACCATTATGGAGTCATTTAAGTTCTGATTTTTATGCAGTCCAGTAACAAAATCAAGACTAATTATCTCCCATTTCGAGCTAGGAATGGGCAATGGATGAAGTAATCCAGCTAGATGTTGATGTTTAGTTTTTACTTGCTGACATTTAAAACATCTAGCGATATATTCTTCCAGTTTAGTCTTCATGTTTGACCAAAACTATTCTTTTGTTAACATAGTTATAGTCTTCTGATAACCCGGATGGCTTGAGTAAGGAGTTTTATGGATTTTGTCTAAAATTAATAACTTAACTTTAGGTACATTAGGTACATACATTCTATCTTTATAAAGTAAAAATATTTTTTCATCCAGGCTGTACCCTGTACTTAAACTTTCTATTGGATTTTCCTTTGCTTTTGCTTGTAACTTTAGGTAAATTTCATCTTGTTAGAACCCTGCTTTAAGTTGTTCTTCTAGATCTATTGTATAAGTGCTGATAACTGCTGTAAAGTTCAGCTTTGCATTTCTACTTAATGCATCAACAACTTTATTTTCTTTCCCTTTAATGTGCTGAATTTTGAAATCATATTCACTTAGAAAAGCTAGCCACCTAGATTGTCTAGCATTCAGGTTAGGTTGACCTAACAGATATTTTAGTCCTTTATTATCTATCATCAGAATAATTTTTCTTCCAATTAAATGATGACGTCACATCTTTAGAGCATTTATGATAGCAGCTAAATCCAAGTCATAGGTTGCAGAATTCTTTTCATGATTTTTTAATTTCCTAGACTCATAAGCGATAACATGCCCTTCTTGAGTCAATAATCCACCTAACCCATCATTGCAGACATCAGTACACACTATAAAATATTTATTTGGATCATTTATTCATAAAATAGCTGTGCTGGTTACTAAGGTTTTTAACTTTTTAAAACTATCCTCACCCTTCTAATTCTAGATACAAAATCATATCTACTATTTTGATTTATTTAAAAACATTATAACTGTGCTAGAGTACGCCATGTTTTCCAGGTGTGGAAAAACACAACTTAGAAATTTAATTTCTTTCTATTTCATTATTTTCCTAAATCATTTTCATTTCTATACATAATCTAATAAGAATACTAAATCTAACATTTCACACAATTCTAAACTTTTAACATTCATGTAGTAGATAAACTAAGATTTATTTAACTATGACAGTAAAATAAAATAACATAGAATCTGTTGAGGACAAGATGACAACAACTTTAGGAGGCTGTTCCTCCCTACCAATCTCCTGGAGAGTGCTCAAACAACGCTTTATCAGGACCCCTAAGCCTATTCCTGGTCTTCTTGGCTGAGAATTGGGTGGAGAATGCAACAGTAGAACCCTCTTTCACCTGACTAGTTCAATACCGCAGTAAAAACAATCTGCTCTCAGCAGTATGATCTTCATCTTAAAAGCTGCAACTAGATCAATCTGAGCAGTTATCCCCTCAAACACTTTCCAGATTCCCCTCCATTAAATTTCTCTGAAGTAAATTCATTCACAATGAATGATCACTTCTCTAGAATGAGCAACCTCAACTCTCTTCAATGGGAATTTTTATAGAGATGCCTAGGTCTTTCTGGGTCAATTTTCATTAATTGAGCCACCAACTCCGATTCCAATTTTTTGGGGAATCATGACCACAAATATAGGGAGGTTGCCACCTGTAACAGCTGGAAGTGGTTTGAGGATGCTACCACATGTCATTTTGATCTCCACCCAGTCTCCTCCACCAATTTGACCAGTAAACACTCTTTTAACAGGTCTCCTAAGCTGTTGTCTCCTTATTTACTTATTTAAAAATAAAATATTCTGAAATTACATTAAATATTCTTGACCCCACTAGTCATCAATTACAACTTAGCATAAAATTTAACATAATGTTCCTCAAATAATATAAAATTGTTTTTGCAAAATTGGGGCATGTGACAGAATGTCTTCTCACAAAAAACTTTGGTGAAGATGTCTGCTACTTGTTCTGTAGATGCACAGAAGAGTAGGTGAATGGTGCCATCATGCACAAGCTGTCTCATGTAGTGCATATGGATATCAATGTGTTTGGTTCTTTGTCTCTGAATTGGATCATTGCCGATTTGAATGGTGCTCTAATTATCACAATAGATAATAGTTGAAAACTCTGATTCGAAGGCACACTCACCAAGTATCCCCTGCAACCATAAACATTGAGTTGCTACATTTACAACTCCTCTGTACTCTGCTTCTGTAGATGAGAGTGCTATGGCACACTGTTTCTTGCTTGACTAACTGATTGGTCCTTCAACAAGCATGAACACATATCCTGATGTTGACTTTCGATCTGTGTTGTCACATGCCCAATCACTGTCAGTAAGCCCAATCAAAGCAAGATCAGATTTAGCTTTGTAGAATATCCCATGAATTCTTGTTCCCTGAACAAAGTTAAGCATCCTTTTGGCTGCTCTCCAATGGATCTCATCAGGCTGATCCATGTACAACAAACACCCATAAGAAATATCAGGTTGAGTGTGTGTAATGTACAACAAACACCCAATCAACTGCCTATACAATGTATTATTTACCATAGGAGAAGAACCTGCTTCTTCAAGCTTAACTCCTGAAAGGAAGGGAGTCTTACTTGGATTGAAATATTTCATGTTGAACTTGTTCAAAAAATATAAAGCATACTTGGACTGATGTAATTTTATTCCATGTTGGGATTGAGAAATTTCAAGACCCAAGAATTGGCTCAACAACCCCAAATCAGTCATAGAAAATGCATGGTTCATTGCATCCTTCAAGGAGGAAATTTCTTTCTTTGAACTTCCTGTAATGAGAAGGTCATCCACATACAAGACAATAATCATCAAAGAACCATGGATCAGCTTCAAATAAACATTAGGATCAGACTTGCATCAAACAAAACTCAATGACAGTAGAAAGCCATCAATCTTGGCATACCAAGCCCTGGGGGATTGCTTGAGCCCATAGAATGATTTCCTTAACCTACACACAAAAGATGGATTAGACACAAACCATTGAGGCTAATGCATGTAAATATCTTTAGTAAGATCTGCATTCAGGAAAACACACTTCACAACCATGTGATGTACCTCCCACTACTTCGAAGCTGCAATGGCTAAGGCTAGCCTTATGGAGTCCATCTTTGCCACCGGTGCAAAGGTCTCATTGTAGTCAATACCATGTAGTTGTGAGTAGCCCTTGGCTACCATAATTGCCTTATATTTCAAAGGTGAACCATCAGCAGCAAACTTAGTTTTGAAAACCCACTTACATTGAACTAGCTTCCTCCCTGGGGGAAGATCAACCAGTTCTCAAGTGTTGTTCTTCTGGAGTGAGCTGAATTATTATTTAATGGTTGTTTTCCATATTGGATCATGTACTACATCTTCATATGTCTATGGGTCTGATTCAATCATCAGATATCACTTCTTTACAAACAAAGGGTCTTTCATACACAGGGCACTCTCAAACTGAGATCTAGTCCTCCTAGGATCACTAGGATTTCCAGCTAGTTCCCCAGCTACATGAATGGTCTTTGCTGCCCATTTCGGTCTTGTAGTACTGTTAGGATCTGTAATTAAATCATCATTATCAGACATATAAGAATAAAAAAACTCATTTGTCTCTTCACTTACATTCAATGGTTCTGGTGGTGAAGAAGACTCTCCAACTTCAACCGCTGCTAAAGGCTCTTCTTGCAGTTGAACACTCCTTTCAATGAAGCCTTTGTTTGGTCTCAAGTTGATCAACTTGTACCCTTTTGAATCTTCAAAATACCCAACAAATAGGCATTCTTGGCTCTCCAACTTCAACTGCTGCTAAAGGCTCTTCTTGTAGTTGAACACTCCTTTCAATGAAGGCTTTGTTTGTGCTCAAGTTGATCAGCTTGTACCCTTTTGAATCTTCAAAATACCCAAAAAATAGGCATTCTTGGCTTTGGGGCTGCAAATCCTTTCTCTTTTCTATTGGAATTCTAGCCCAAGCCTTTGAGCCAAAAATCCTGAAATGGGTCACATCTGGCTTGTGCCCACTCCAAGCTTCGAAAGGAGTCATACCATCAAGCTATTTATGAGGCACCCTATTCTGAATATAGGATGCACAGTTTATAGCCTCGACCCAAAACTTTGCTGGCAAAGTCTTGGCCTCCATCATACAGGTTGCCATCTTCTTCAGTGATCTGTTCTTTCTCTCAGCAACACCATTTTGTTGTGGTGTGTAAGGGATTGAATGCTGCATTTGAATACTTGCATATTCACAATATTGAATGAACTTAGACTTGACATACTTGCCACCATTGTTAGATCTGAGGATCTTGAGTCTCCTCCCAGACTGGTTTTCAACCAAATCCTTAAAGACTTTGAAGAGGCCAAAAACTTCAGACTTATGCTTCAGGAAGTAAACCCAACAATACCTAGAAAATTCATCTATGAAGGTCAATGCATTGTTGGATTGACTCATTGAAATATGAGGAAATGGAATAGAAACATCACTGTGGATCAACTCAAGAGGTGCAGAGGTTCTCTCATGACTAGCTTTCTCAAATTTATGCTCTGGGTGTTTTCCTAGGATACAACCTTGACTCCCTTGGAAAACTTAATCTTTGGTAACCCTATGACCATTTCTTTTTCACTTAGATAAGAAAGATACTTATAGTTAAGATGGCCAAATCTTTCATGCCAAAGATTTCTTGCCTCACTAGCATGAATCAAAAGAGCAAAGGGGTTTGAGTAGGGTAGAAAATGTGAAAACATGTATACCTTCGAAGTGTGATCTACAACTCCTTTTGCAATGACTTTACCATTCGAAATCTCTGTGATCTCAACATCATCAAGGGAGAATATGACATTCTTTGGAGACCCTGTGTGATTCATCTAATACATTGACAAGACGTTAGAGGCAAGACCTGGAACATACAATACATTACTGAACTTACCATGGTCAAGATCAACCCTTCCTTTCCCCAAACTATCAGTGAGAGAGGCATCTCCCAACACTCTTGGTGGACCTTTCGACATGTCAAGAGAGGAAAATCCCTCCTTGGTTGAAACCATATGTCTTGAAGCTCCAGAGTCTATGATGAAGCTAGGTGAGCTTGATGTGACAACAACCAATGCATGTACTCTCTCTCTGTCCTCTGAATTTGATCCTCCTTCCCTCTTCGTTGAGAAATCAGGAAGGGAGATGTTATTATTTTCTAGGAGTTGGGTCAACATGTCAATTTGCTTCTTCATACAGGAGCTTTCAGGATGATATCCCTTACTGCAGTATGCGCACTTGCTCATTTCTCCTTTATTCTTCTTCTTCTGGAAGTTCTTCTTGGAGCCTTGGGGCTCCTCTTGAGAATTGTTCTTGTCTCTCTTTTGCTTAAGTGGCTTCTTAACTTTCTTCTTGCCTTTTGAATCCACCCTTGAATCTCCAGCAACCAAAGCTTGGTCTTTGGAAGGTTTGATGGCGCCCATCATCACCAGTTTATCTTGTTCTTATGTGAGGGATTCCATGAACTCTGCAAGCTTAGGCATCTTCTCAGCTCGAGTTGTCAATTTGGTGGCATGGAAGGTCGAAAAAAACACCGAATAGTCAGGGCCAAGCTTTGAGAGTATGGCCAAAAATAGTTGCTCCTCCTTCTTTTCAATTCCACACCGTTTTAATTGCAAAACAAGGGCTTTAAACTTGGAAAAGTAGAGTTGCAGGGATTCGAAGCTACTGCGACTCAAAGAGATCATTTCATTCTCAATTTGATGTCCTCTCATCTCATATGTCTTACTAAAATTCTCTACAATATTCTCCCACACTTCATTAGGTGATGTCAATCCATCAAGATGGAAGAGGAGGTCTCTGGATATGCTCAGAAACAGAAGAACATAGGACTCATCCCTCTTGTTGTGCCATTTAATTTTCTCTGCAGTTGCATTGGGATCTGCCTCAGTTGCCACAATCACCTTGTATATACCTTTCACTCTCAACAGTATCTCCATCTCTTCTTTCCATTCAAATAAATTAAATGGAGTCAAGATGATCTTCTGAGATTGATCCATAGCTTATAAACTGTGCCCTTCAGTCAGCAGAATGCTCCCAGTCAAGATGTCAAACCTGCAATAGAAATATGGAAGGAGAGAAATAAATTTAAAAAGGATTTGATACCATGTGGAAATTGAACCCAAGTGATAGAACAATTGCACTCACAAAATTGCTAATCAAACATGCAAATTTACACACAAAGTAGATTGAAATTGGAACATAACACTAATATGTATTGAATAAGTGTACAATAGCCAACCTTATGAAGTCATAGGCTACTGAAATATATAATTACATGAGAGATTCGAATGCATAAATATGCCATTCGAAATAGTAAAAAAGTAGGCTTACTAAATCTAGTCAAATCCCCCATAGGTGCATAAAGCAGTTTCCAAATCTACCTAGAGGCTCACGAATTGGCAAAGTCAAGTAGAAAAGATAATAAGTGATGGAAAGACAACTCATACATGATTTTATTAGGACAAAAGAATGGATAATGATGAGGGCAAAAAACAATTCAACTACACCTATTCTTACTTTCCCTTTTTCCATAAATCTCAATAAAGCATGCAACTTAGCAGAAAAAGCAGATATACGCTAGGGAGGATCTGGAATAAAGTTGATATGCTAAATATGGATTTTAGGAGGTTTCCCAAGTGCTCCATGACTTAGTTTTAGCATGTTTGACTTCTATGGCATGTGGAAGACAACTTGCATAGAGTGGAATATTGGAAACTAGGAAAATAAGACAAAAATAGATTAAGTAATGTCTAAGGTAGGTAACTATGGGTTGATTATTCTAACACTAAGTGTACCATATAGATAGCTTCACAAAGAAACCAATGCTGTTCTGGGTCCTCTGTTCCATTCCCATTAAATGTAGGTAACTGGACGTCTGTCGCAGCCATGATGTTGGCGTTTAGGTTCTCTGGGGTAGAGTTCAATTGAGGTGTGCCTTCAAGCGCACTAGTTTCAGGACTAGTGCTGTCTAAGTTAGAGGTTCTTATAGGAAATGAGACTATAGATATTGTCTCAGGTGATATAGCTGGTGTTATATAATTGTGATCTAACCTTGAGGTCTCATCAAAGCTATCTGCATCCTCATGTCCTTTTGAGATTGAGCTATAGTCCTCCTCTTCATTACAAGACCCTTCATATTCACACGACCAAAGTTCATGTTTGCTTCCTTTGAACAAACTAGGATTCCATCGTCCCCTTTCAGTTTTCCTTCGCTTTCTTGATCTGAATCTTCTCCCACTTCTTAGAACTCCATCCTCGAGTTCAAGTTCTATTCTTCTGGGGAACATCTCCATGCATTTTCCCCATGTTCTTACCTGCTTATTAGCAGCATAGCCCCTTCCCAAGCACATGACTCAACTATCTAGTTGAAAAAGACCTTTCTCATAAGCAAGTAGTTTTATCCAAGTACTTATACTCAACAAGTATCTCCTTCGTGGTCCTTAGAAGAAATCTCGCTCAGCTTCACTATATGAAGTTATGGTATCTATTGCAAATTCAGGAATATACCCTTGCAATATACTATCAACCCAAAAATCAACAACTCTTGACACAATGTTACTTACACTGGTTACCTCTTGAACCAATTGCTCGCTCCACTCTGTAATCTCCCTTATCTGGTAGTTGGTCTGCCTAGATGCCAATCGTACCAGCCATTCATGCAGTAGAATAGGAAATTACGGAAAGAAGATCTCATGAATATTAGAGTATATATAATCATCCAACCATCTTTCTATGCTAAACTACATCCATACACTTTCTTCTTGCACAAACACCAGTGTTTTAGCCTCCATCCAGTCTTCTATATCCTCCTTCATTGGTTGCCACACCATCTCCCCGATTTAATCACAAGGGTCCCAACAACGGAACCATTTGTTGGTCACGTTCCCTTGCGCATACGACCTAGGTATTGCGTAGCCCACCAATCCAACAACTACCTGAGATACCAGCCTAACAAAGCAAATCCCATCGGCAACACCTGCGAAGCAGGCACAGTCTCACCTGAGATATCTCCTAGATGGGTAACCGCCAGAACCAAGTTTTTGCGATTGTCGAGGAAGTATAGTCCCTTGGTTCGCAACCAAGGGCTCAATGAAGGAAACAGGGTGATTGGACAACAGAATCAGTCCTGCGTGAATGAGCACAATATTATGTCATCGTGTGTGACTTGTTATTTCTCCCTTCATCGTAACTGACACAACTAGTGTGGTGCAGCTGCATTTACTTCAATTGACTCTACGCCCTAAGTCGTAATGCATAACAGGAATCACACCGAAATATACATGTGTTGGTTCAATCTAAAATACATTCTATTCATTCATTTATTAGGACTGGAACACATCAACATTATACAGAAAGAAACTACAAATCAATCATATAACCATTTGCCACACCTGTCATTCATTTGGACACACAAAATAACATGGAAACCCATCTGAGAAAAACCACCAAGGTGCTCTTCCTCTGGCATGAGAAAGGATATAGAACCTTGTAGTCTTTAGGATGCAGAATGATCTTGAGATATGTCTTTAAGTTTAGACTCATATTTCTCATGCTCTCTTTCTTATTCCTCCTAATATACTGCTACTACCTACATATCCTGCTACTACCTACATATCCTCATCTAGCTTGGATCGACTAACCTTGCACTGCACCACTCTAGCAAAGATTTTCTCCTAATTACCCTCTCTGAGACCTGCTCTCCACAACTGCATACAACTCTCATCTATTAACTCACTCTGTACTTATAACTAACAAAAAGATAACCTTCTAACTATTGCATCCTTCCTATTTATACTAATTTACATGGCCATGTAGGGCCAACTACATCTCGGTAGTCTATTAGCCATCACCATCAGCCACCCCTCTGGTTACAACTGTGGTGATCATGACTTGACATGAGGCACTATTGGACTGACTTACAAATATCTTCTCATACATGCGTAGTTGCAGGCTTACGCCACCTTATACAACCATGATCCAAATCCCGTATCTATTGCTTTCTAGTTGTTTACTCCTTGTGTGCGTTCGCACTTGCCTTTCCTTTGCCACGCACTCCTCTGTTTTGAATTTGCAATCCATTTTCACCCTTTGCACTCTTCCTTTGCCTCCCTCGCGCATGTGCATCTTACTTGGCTGCACACGCAAAGTTACTTCTTATGCCCCTTTCCCAGGCCAACAATCCACAACAAAATGGGGTTGCAGAAAGAAATAATAGAACGATCATGGAAACAACAAAGGCAATGCTCCATGATCAAGATCTTCCTGTGCATCTATGGGCAGAAGCTTCTAGGACAACTGTGTATGTACATAACCATACTCCACATAGAGTACTCAAGAACAAGACACCTGAAGAAGTGTTTTTCAGCAAGAAGCCAAAAGTCAGTCATATTAGAATATTTGGTTGTCTAGTGTAGATACACATTCCAAAATAAAAGAGGACAAAACTAGATCCTTTAGGAAAGAAGGGTATATTTGTGGGATACTCTGAAAGGTCGAAGGCTTATAGAATATATTTCCCAGGATTCAAGAAGATCAACATCATCATAGATGTAACATTTGATGAAGACACAGCTTACAACAAATCCAGGAAGAGACCAGTTGATGATCCTGAAGAAATTGAAATACCCAGTATCCGAGATACAACCATGGATGAATCAATTCTAGAAGAAGATTGAGAAATAGAAGAACCTAAAGAACATGTAGATCCACCCCAAGAGAATAATCCTCACAAGAGGAAACCTGCATGGGTACGAGAGGCTATCCAAGATGCAGAGAGATATGGGGCTCTAGAAGAAGTGCATAGAGAGAGGAAAAGAACCGAGTCCTACTCTAGCTATGTAGCACTATTATGTGACATCATAGATAAAGAAACTTCCAACCATGAAGAAGCAGCATAAAAGAAAGAATGGAAGGATTCTAATATTGAAGAGTATCAGTTGATCATGAAGAATGTTGTTTGGGATGTTGTCCCAAGACTAGAGGGGAAGTCTGTTGTGACTTCCAAATGGATCTATAAGATCAAGCATGATGCATATGGTAGCATAGAGAAATATAAAGCAAGATTTATGGCTCGTGGCTTCTCCCAGAAAGAAGGGATAGATTATGAAGAGACTTTTGCACCTATATTGAAATATACTTCCATCAGATCAATACTTGCTTTAGCTGCAGTAATGAAATGGAAAGTACCCCAAATGGATGTCAAGACAGCTTTCTTGAATGGTGTAGTAGAATAGGAAGTATATGTGGAGCAGCCACTCGGCTTTGAGACACATGATAAGAAGACTCATGTGTGTAAATTGAAGAAAGCCCTATACAATTTAAAACATGCACCCAGGATGTGGTATGACAGAATTGACAGCTTCCTGATGTAACATCCTCGACCCTCCAACAGGGCAAGAGGACGCTACTAAACACCAAACATCTGGGCAACTAGCCCCATGAAGTTTTACACAACTAAAAATTAACAAACTGAAATGCTTTGAAGTAAAACATGCAGAGATGCATAATTATTAAGCATACAACGGAAGCAAAACCATACATTCAAGCATTCAACAAGTTCATCATAATTCATTAGACATCAAATATAATTGCAGAGATGGAATAGTCAAGAATACTTATCTTATGCAGTATTCATCCCGCAACCAGCTATGTCATTGCAACGTTCCACCCAACAATAGGCCAGCGTGCTCATCAATATCTCAACAACACTACCACTGTAATGTCCCCGGTTTTGACCCCGTTTGTGCGATGTATATATTTTAATTAATAGTGGTGAGGAGCTCAAGGCAAAATCCCCACCATCGATTTGGTTGTGTGTGTGTTTCAGCAATGGGGATAGTTGCCGATGGTTTATCGTGCCATTTGGCACATTATAATTTGGCATCATGTAAATACGCACATCAATTAAAACTAAAACCACAACCAGCTATGGCAGTGCAACGTTGAATGAAAAGGGCATGGTTCCAAAGGATAAGGGGTGGGGGGATGTCAAACCTTGGTCTATGGGGGAAAAACCCATGTTTTATCCCCTTTATTGTTTGCCACCTTTCTTGTTCACCAACCTCTTTAACGTCTTGGTTTTGTTATTGGGGGGGCAGTTATGGCTGGTAGTTGAGACAGTTATGGTGGTGGGTGTGGCAGGCTGTTAGCCTTTGCCCACGCGCCCACTCCACCCATGACTGCATTCACTCTCCACTCCCTCCACTGCTAGGCATTCTGGCGGTGTGTTTGTTCGTCCTCTCACGCAGAACCGTTGGCTGTTCATCTTCCTCACGCGGAGGGGAAGTTTGTTCATCCGCGTGCATAGGGGAGCTGTTCACGCTCACAAAGGGACGCGTAGGCGGAGTTGTTCATGCTCACGGGCTGATTTGTGGGTTCGGCGTTGTTGTTGCTCATGTAGCAGGAAGGGAGCTGTTTGGCCACTATCACCCAAGATCTTTCCTATGGAGAGCATCCTCTATGCTCAGGGGCTATGGTGCGGACTGTGTAAGTCTTTTCCGCTGTTTAGTTGTCCAGAACGGATTGCTGTCTTTCCTCATGATGTGGTTCCCGGTTGTTGATTTGCATATGTTGTTACATTTTGGGTCTGGTACAAGTTGCTCTCATGCACAGACTGTTTGGGGTCGTTTTCCCATGATGTGAGCTGTGCTCACTGATTATGTTTTGGGGTCATTGTCTTCCCCACATTTTTGTTGGCTGTGGTGTCCAATTGTGTTTTGGGCCACTGTGTATTCGTAGTGAGCCATTTTTTTCTATGGTCTGCGTTTGAGTCTCCGTGGCTATGCTGGGAGTGCTATTCGTTACCCATTGTGGGCTGTAGATTGTTGCCACCATTTTTATTGTGAAGTTGGGTTGCTGAAGTACCCGGGATTGGGTGTTTTTGCTGAGTTCTTTTGGCCACGTTAAGGCCAAGAACAACTCTGAGTTGCCTTGTCGGCTTGAGCTGTGTCTCACCTTTTGTTTGGAATTATCCCCAGTCGTCTTTGCCTTCATCACAGAGCTGTGAATGAAGTTGTTTTGCTGCGTGTATGTAGTGGTTGTCCTCTTGGAATGTGCTGGCTTGGCCAATCTGTTGAAGGCATGTTAAACCCAGCTGTGTTGTTTTGCTGATTTGGTCCCTCGGCTATGTGTAAGCCTGCGTTGACCCTTATCCTTGGAGGAATCATGCCCAGCTCGGGGGTGGCAGCGTTGCTGAGAGATTGATGAGCATGTTGGCCTATGGTTGGGTGGAACGTTGCAGTGGCGTAGCTGGTTGCGGGTGAACTCTTCCTCAAAAGATAAGTACTGCTGGTTACTTCATCTCTGCAAATTTTATTGATGTTTAATGGATTATGATGAACATGATGAATGCTGGAAATGTATGTGTTTTGCTTCCGCTGAATGATTGAGGAATCATGCATCTGTGTATGCTTGTATGTTTATGCATCCGGTTATGGATCATGTTAAGTTCTTACAATTCGGCATTTACTCTGTGTATGTTCTTCATGGGGCTGTTTGGCCGGTTGTTTCGGTGTTGGTCATGTCCTCTTTGCCGGTGCGAGGGATGGGGACGTGACAACCACCCCCAAGTTGGGCATGATTCCTCAAGGAATAAGGGTCAATGCAGGCTTACACATAGCCAAGGTTTGCCAATCAGCTAAGCCCACACAACAGGGCTTACTAGGTCATCAAAGAGCTAGGAAAGGCTAAATGCTGAGCTGGTGGCCTCAAACACCAGTTTTCTCAGGCATACCCAGCCTCTAATCCCAATCTCAATAGTCTAAAGACCAACCACTACATACCACAACAAAAAAACCCATTCACAGCTCTATGAAGAAGGCAAACACAACCGGGTGTCAATTCCAAACGAAAGGTGAAACACAATTTAGGTCCACAAGACAACTCAGGGTTGTTCTTGGCCCTAACATGGCCAAAAAAACTCAATAGAAACCCAAAACTAGGGTACATCAACAGCCACAAACTCACAATGAAACGATGGCAACATTACGCAGTCCCAAAACAGGGGAGAAGCCAAACTCCCAGCGTGGATAGAGGAAAACTCAGTTAACAAATGTGGAAATCAACAGCCAACCAACATCTAGGAACCCACAGCACACACCATCCCCAATGTAATGGCTGAAGAACTTACATAGGCAGAAAATGGGAAAGAACAAAATCTGAACCTGTGTGCAAGGGGAAAAGACATAGTCCAAAAATGGAAGAAGGAAACACACACACAGTCCGAAATGGAAGAAGAAATCGGAATCTCAACAGCATCCAAAAATCATGGGAAGAACGATAGCAACCCAAATCGCGGGTTAAACCAACAACAAACCAGAATCGTGGATGAAAACCACAACTATTTCACATACACAGTAGAAATCGTGCCCTTGAGGCCACTCTTCTAGCTTGCTGCATGCACCAAACCAAAGGAGAACCTTGACCGGTGCGTTAGGAAAAAAAAGATGGGAAAACTATGTGTGAGGAAAACATAATGTCTCTTTGTGTGAGGATGGAATTCCCTAGACCACAATCGTGAAGGTGAAGACCAAGCTAACTGCCTGCGTGAGGGAAACAATGGCTTCTGCTGCTGGGTATGTGTACCGTCAGAGCTGATAGTAGCCTGCCATACTGACGCCCCCCATGCCCACGTTTTCTCAAGCAGTAACTGCCCTCAACTAATGCCTACCCCAAATGAATTGGTGGCTGAAAGAGACAAGAAGGCATTTGACACATGGCACTTTCCCAATGGCTCCCATGGTTAGACAATTCCCCCCCCTATCCTTAGGAAAATCATGCCCTTTTCATTTTAACGTTGCACCGTCATAGCTAGCTGTAGGTTTATTTTAATTGATGCATGTATTTACATGATGCCAAACTATAATGTGTCAGATAGCATGATATACCATCGACAACTATCCCTATTGCCGAGACATACACAACCAAATCGATGGTGGGGCTTTTGCCTTTAGCTCCTCACCACGATATAATTACATTATAGACATCATGCAAACGGGGTCAAAACTGGGGTGTTACACCTGACTAGTTTGGGATTTACCAAAAGTAAAGCAGATTCCAATATTTACTACAAGGTTAAAGAAGGGAACCCAATCATGCTCCTATTGTATGTAGATGACCTGGCTACTGAGTTCGAGATGAAGGACTTGGGTATGATGCTTTACTTTCTAGGAATGGAGGTGTGGTAGAATTGATATGGAATCTCCCTAGGACAAGGGAAGTATGCAGTAGAGATCCTGAAGAGGTTCAGGATTATGGACTGCAAGGCCATGACCACACCTATGTCATCGAATCCAAAGCTATTGAGTGATGCTTCATCAGAGTCGGTTGATTCTACAATGTATCGTTAGATGATTGGGTCCTTGATGTACCTGACAAATACAAGACTAGATATTTTATTTGCTATGAACACATTGAGCCAGTTCCTGACAGATCCAAGACATGTTCACCTGATTGTTGCAAAGCATATTCTGAGGTACCTGAAGGGTACAATTGATTATGGGCTCAAGTATGAGGCAAATAAGAAGATTAACCTGCAAGGTTATCTGGTTCCAGATTAGGAAGGCAGTGCCATTGATAGGAAAAGAGCTTTAGGGTGTTTCTTTAGTATGGGATAAGGTGTGATCTCCTGGTTTAGCAGGAAGTAATCCTGTGTGGCACTGAGTACAACCGAAGCAGAGTATGTTGTAGCTTGTTTGGCTAGTTGTGAGGTAGTGTGGCTGAGAAAGCTACTGTCTGATTTATTTGATCTCCAGCTGAATGCTACTTGTATATATTGCGACAACCAGAGTTGTGTGAAGCTTTTGGAGAACCCAGTTTTCCATGACAAGTCGAAGCATACTTAGATCAAATATCACTATATCAGGGATATGGTGGAGAGAGGAGCAATGAATCTCCAATATGTTGCGAAAAATGAGCAGATAGCTGATGTGTTGACCAAACCATTTTCTAGAGTGAAGTTTGAGTACTTCAAGGAGAAGCTTGGTGTTCTCCATATCGAGGTTCCCTCCAAAGGGAATTGATGTGTTTGTTAGCCTTTCTGACATGGTGGAAGGCTAGGCTCCACATCGTCAGATGTAAGTGTAGAGATATTCTGATGTGATTGTGGGATGTGTTCCCACATGATCAGTGCAGAGACATTCTGATGTGATTGTGGGATGTGTTCCCACATGATTAGTGTAGAGACATTATGATGTGATTGTGGGATGTGTTCCCACATGATCAGATATAAGTGTAGAGCCTTTTTAACAAGATGAGGTCGGATGTAAGTGTAGAACCTTTCTGACAAGATGAGGTCGGATGTAAGTGCAGAGCATTTTTGACAAGATGAGGTTGGATGTAAGTGCAAATCCTTTCTGGCAAGATGAGGTCAGATGTGAGTGCTGGGCCTTTTTGACATGGGTTTTGGATGTGTTCCTCCCATGGTAATATGTGAGTGCTGGGTTTTCCTTTTTGACATGGTGATGGATGTGTTCCTCCCATGGTGATATGTAAGTGCTGGGAGGGCCTTTCTTACATGGTTCATTCCATGGTTTAATATAAGTGCCGAAGATGATGAAAACCTACATGGAGACTAGGCCTACAACCAGCATGAAAAATGGCTGGTTCTGTAGAACTTCCAATGAGGAGTAGAATTGAGAGATACGACCATTTGTTCGAGATGGCAGAAGCAGCGATGATGATCCAGTGATGATCCAAACTTGATGATGATCCAGTGATGATCCAGATTTGATGATGATCCTGTGATGATCCAGTGATGATACAGACTTGATAATGATCCAGTGATGATCCAGACTTGATGATGATCCATTGATGATCCAAAATTGATGGTGATCTAGTGATGACCCATAGAAGAAGACTTGTGCTGATAAATTGTGTCGAGAGAATACCTTCCTAGTTAAGAGGGAGTGTTGATGTATTTCTAAATTTGGAATGTATTCACTTGTATATCTTATGTATTGTACCCTGATGTTTCTATCGGGAAGTATATGTAATTTAATTGAGTCATGTCATACACCGATGTTCCTATTGGGAGATTAAATAGTGTAAACAAGTCATGTAAAGTCATAGAGGGTAACCCTCCTTATTGATAAAGGGTTAAAGTCCTTGCAGTTGTGGGGCCCTAGGGTTATTAGAATCTCCTAGAGAATTCATCCCTAGTGAGTTATTGTCAAGTCAAGAATTAGTATAAATAGAGAGTGAGCCTCTCTATTTAACACACATTCACTCACACTCAGTTGTAGCGCATAACTGAGAGAGAGAGAAGAAGCTGGGACAAGAAAGAGAGAGGCTACTGCTGTCAGGAGATCATCTTTATATCTTTGGGTTTTACTTTTGGTGTTGATTCTATCTCTGAGGAAGTTGGGGGGTTTTCTCCTTTATGGTTTCACCGAGGAAAATATTTTTGTTCATTACCTCTTGTCATTGATTGTTGTGCTTGTTATTCTCTCAGATAAGATCCTAATATCATATAGCTTAAATGTGAAAAATCTAACCATTAGAGGAATTTTGGAGTCTAAAATGGGCCTCCTAAGGAAAATAATAAAATAATAGTTAAAATAATAAAATAATATTGATTAATTTTGGAGGAAGAAAGAAAAAAACTACTTTTTGTGTTCGTATTTTCAACATATCTCATTGTGTTCTTACTCAAATTTCGATCGGGAGAGCTCGTTGGATGTGGAAATTGATTCCGCATCCAACGAGCTCTTCTGTTCGAAATTTGAGTAAAAACACAATGAGATATGTCGAAAATACGAACAAAAAAAGTAGTTTTTTTTAATGACAAATATGTCAATTCAACCATTATGGTTGACTTATTTTATTGAAATTCTATTGGTTCTTGAATTCCAACTCACAAAAACTTATTTTGGCACGTTTTATTATAAGGCCCATTTTAGACCCCAAATTTCCTCTAATGAAGTTTGACAGCTGTATTTTGTGTTATAGCTGCAACTGTGCATGAATGGATTGATTGATAGAGCTATGTCCTCACATTTTTTTTACTGCACTTTAGTTGAGTCCCAAATTCTTCAATCTCGATTCTGAAACTTTTGTCCCGTAGACCATAGGTGTTTTCTATGGTACAGCTGGTGCTGTGCATGAATGTAATGATGGAATTATGGATTTTTTTTGGTATTATATTGTGAATTGTGGATCCCTATTCCCACTTGGTGTTTAGGGTTTTTTTCTGACAGATGTCTTGTGTGTTTTGACTACACTTATATCTGTTTTCCTAAACGACCGGTCCTGGAAATTTCTTTTGTATAGGGTTTCAGTGTAGTTCATTTATTTTAATTGGGCATAGCCCTGGGCAAGATTTTATGTTGAGTATTTTTCCAAAGTTATAGTCCAATAGTTTTTGTGAGTTTAGGATAAGATTTTGTCAACGGATTTTGTGGCTTTAGACTCACAGTTTTTGTGGTCAATTTGGTCGTGGTTTCATTTCACTTCTTCTTCAGTCAATGAAATACGCTTTGTCCATGTCCCTTCATCCACATTAATGCTTTATCAATGCATTGTTGCTCCATCAATGAAAGAAAGCTTGTCATTTGATTCAAACATGGGTATATATCTTAATTTTGGCTCACCTTATGACGATCTCCAAGATCTTGTTACAATACTCAATTTCCCACATTTGCTGCTACATTGCCTTTGCTTTGCACATATATAAAAAGCTTCAAGTAACCACTATTTCTTATTGTTTTCCTTTAATTCAATTATATTGATTTTGTTGCGATTCATTTAAACTAGAGAGTTTCGAATAGAGTTTTTCACAACTTGTGAAATTTGCAGGTATTCCTTTAGCTTGCTTAAATGTTATGAACATTTGTTGTGGTAGAAATTTTTTTCTTCGTATTCGACCTTACAAACAGGTTCTATTATTATCTTTAAATTTCCACAAATCTATTTGACTCATGCTATATATGTATGTCTAAAGAGGTGTGTTAAATGTCAATAAAATTTTAGGTATGAATTTTTAGGATAAATGAAAGTGTTGCTCGTGAGATGGTGAAACACCCTTCCTCTATTTTAATTGACTCTGAATCCTGCTCTATTGTAGAAGGACTTTGTTTTTATGTTATCATTTTTTTGACTTCCGCTTTCTGCAGTGTGAAATGCAGAAATCAGAACTTTGATGTTTTTGTTCGAAATTTTGTTTTCTTCTGCTTTCAACTTTCTGAAGTATGGAATGCAAAATGTAGAACTTCAATACAATTTTACTTCAACTATATTTCTTTCCAAATTCCAATTTCTGCTGTGCAGAATGCGGAATCCAGAAACGCCAAATCCAGACTTTCCCAAATTTTCTATTTCTGAAATTTCATTTGCGCACTTTCACCTCAGCTTCATATTTGATCTTACAAATAGGTGCTATTGTTGTCTCTAAATTTCCACAAATCTATTCAACTCATGGTATATATGCATATGTTAATGTGACCCTTGCTTTGTTTTAAATGATTGTGACTCCTCCTCTTTTGCAGAAGGATTGAGACTTGTATTGGTTATATTCCTTCATAATGGTGTAATACTCATGTTATGTTTTTAATAAGTGAGTCTTGTATTTCGTTATATTTTATTTTTCATCAATAAAATTTTCTTCCCACCTTCCTCTTTCCATTTTGCGGAATGCAGAAATTGGAATTTACACGTTTGCAATAAACTTTCATTGCTTTTTGACTTCCACTTTCCTCCCTACAGAATACGGAAGCCAAAAAATTCTTTGTCACTTTTTTTATTTTCTCATTTTTCCGACTTCCGCTTTCCGCAGTGTGGAATATGGAAATCAAAACTTTTTTTTGTTTTCTTCCACTTTCCTCTTTCCACTTTCTGATGTACAAAATGTGAAATGTAGAACTTCGATATGCTTTTAGTTCAAATGCATTTCTTTCCAACTTCTGTCTTCCACCTATGTGGATTACAGAATTTTCAGTTTTCGTTAATAAAACTTTCTTGCCGAGTTTCACTTTTCGCTGTGCAGAATGCAGAAATTGGAAGTTACAAGTTTGCAATCAACTTTCTGTGATTTTCGACTTCGGCTATCCTCCCTACGGAATGCGGAAAATTATTTGTCTCTTTTTTTATTTTCTCATTTTTTTGACTTCCGCTTTCCGCAATGTGCAATGCAAAAAGAAGAATTTTTCTGTTTTTCTTATGCTTTCTGACTTCCACCTTCTGCCTGTGTGGATTCTATAATTTTTCAGTTTTCGTCCATAAAAATTTCTTGCCAACTTCTGCTTTCCACTATGTGGAACGCGGAAATCAGAAGTTACAAGTTTGCAGTTAACTTTCTTTGATTTTCGACTTCCACTTTCTTCCCTATGGAATGAGAAACATGGAAAAGTCTTTGTCACTATTTTTAGTTTCTCATTTTTTCGACTTTTTCTTTCCACATTGCGTCATGCAGAAATCGAAACTTTGTTGTTTTTCTTCGCAATTTTTTTTCTTCCACTTTCCACTTTTCGAAGTACAAAATGCAGAATGATGAACTTTGACCGGCTTTTACTCTCAGAAGTGCTGAATGTCGAATGTAGAAATTTGTTTTCATTTCGCCTTCCACCTTATGCCTACGTGGATTACAGAATTTTCATTTTTCGTTAATCAAAATTTCTTGCCGACTTCCTATTTCTATTGTGCAGAGTGCAGAAATTAGAAGTTACAAATTCACTCAAGCTTACATTTTTCACTGGTTTTCAAAGCTTTCTATAATTCATTTTTATTAGGATTTCAAAATTTAATAGTAGGAAAATAATTTTTATAATTTATTTTCTTTGAAATTGAATGTAAAATAGAAAATCAAGTTGACTCTTCTTCAACTTTCTACCTTACTCTTATTCTGTTTTACCGACTTCTGACTTTTCAACTTTGGAAATCGGAAGTCCAACTCTTCCTTACAGCTTTTGGTTGTCTTTGTGATTACCAATTTTCACCCAAGAAAACACAGAGAAAATAGATTATAAACTTGGCCTAGAAGGTCTGCACTATTCTTCCAACTATTTTATGTTTGTGACAGCCCACATTTAATATTTATAACAGATAATGAATAACAATAACCAGACTCATGGCATATGTTCATGTGCATTATATATATATATATATGAATTTTAGTTAGGTCACATGGATATGTTACATTACAAATAGTTTTTTTTGTTCATGCCCTGTTTCATTCCAAAGGAAAAAAATAACCGTCACATTATGGAGACTATGCTAACCAAATATTTTTTTCACTCTTGCTACATGGTGTTGTCAACCTTTTCCTGCTGGTACAGGTCTCCTCAATAAACCAAGTTAAATCACTCAACTCATCATCTATTTGGTTCTAAATTTCTATCTTAGACGACTTTCACAAGCATGAGCTATTGCTTCCAATTATATATAGTAGTCTCGTAGAAAATGGAAAACTAAAAGAAGGAACTATAATAAAAGTTACCCAATGTACATGCAACATTGTACATTATGTAGTGTATGTTTAATTTCCTCGTTGTTTTTTTCCCACTTAATCAATTTCACATTGTTCATGGATCCAATATATTTCTCTCCCATTACTCTCTAACATAGTTCTTCTCATAGGACTATCACACTACTTACACTCAAAGTTGTCATAGTGGATGCAACAATTATTGGAGACCCTACACCTTACCACTTACCTATAGCTTCTACCTCATAGAGTAGTTCCTTTGTTGCAGTGAACCCTAGCTCAATAAATGAAAACATTGTCCTTCCTAGATCGACTATCCCATTCACATCACCCTCCTCTTCTATCAAAGTTTGGAACATTCAAGGTCGAGTTATTTCCAAGAAAAACATACATGAATATGGAAACCAACGAGGGTCTGGAAAAGTGCTTGGATTTGACCGTGTTAATGATTCACACAATGAAATACATATATCTACATTCAATGAATTGGAACTCTCTTTGTATGACCAAATACAAATAGGAATAGTGTACATAGTATCAAATGGTACAATGAAAGCATACAATCCAATTTTCAACCATTTGAAAAGCCATAATGAGATTTTCCTAGGTTCCTCCTGAACCATCCAACCATGGTTGGATGAATACCCCTTAATACCTTTATATTGATTTAACTTTAAAACTATTCAGAAGATTCAAACTACACATGTCAATTCCATGGTTGACCTTCTTGGACTTGTCATTTCAGTTTCACCTACATCCACCATACAAAAACAGGATTGTGGAAATTGAACCCAAGTGTTAGAACAATTACACTCACAAAAATTGCCAATTACACATGCAAATTACACACAAAGGAGACTGAATATGGAGCAGAACAATAATATATATTGAATAAGTGTACAATAGCCAACCTTGTGAAGTCATAGGCTACCACAATAAATAATTACATGAGAGATTTGAATGCATTGGTATGCCATTCGAATTAGTCAAAATCGGGCTTACTAAATCTAAGCAAATCCCCCATAGGTGCATAAAGCAGCTTCCAAATCTGTCTAGGAGCTCACAAATTGGAAAAATCAATTAGGGAGGCTAATAGGTGATGGAAGGAAAACTCATAAATGCTTTTATTAGGAGGAAAGAGTGGAGGATGATGAGGGCAAAAAACAAGTTAACTTCACCTAGTCAAACTTGGGCCAATTGCCTTAAAACTCAGTAAAAGCAGACAATAAAGCAGAAAAAGAAGATATGCACTAGGTAGGTTAGGAATAAAGAAGAATTAATTCCAATAGGTTTCCCAAGTGCTCCATGACTCAGTTTTAGCAATTTTTACCATTTAGGACATGTGGAGGACAACTTGCATAGAGTGGAATATGGAAACTAGGCAAATAAGACAAAAATGGAGATAATTAATGTCTAAGGTAGCTAAATATGGGCTGGGTATTCTAACACCCCCCCTTAAGCCTGACTTATGAGTAAAATATTAGAAAATAATAGGGCCTAGCAACAAGGCTTAGTCACCCTTTACATACTGCATGTCCATTTAAACAAGGAAAGAGGCAAAAACCTAGTGGGAAAAATCCTCCCTTAAACATGGACAGTAAAACAAAATTTGAAAATCTTGTCATCAATCATGCTTCAAAGCATGACCAACGATCCCCAACAGTGATTTGAGATTGTTGAAAGTCTTCTCACCAAAAACTTTGGTGAATATTTCTACTACTTGTTCTGAAGATGAACATAAGAGTAGGTGAATGGTGCTATCATGCAAAAGCTGTCTAATGTAGTGCATATGGATCTCAATGTGTTTGGTTCTCTGTCTCTGAACTAGATCATTTCTTTATCCTGGGGGCTTGCTTAAGCCCATACAATGATTTCGTTATTCTGCACACAAGAGATGGATTAGTAACAAAGCCTTGAGGCTGCTACATGTAAATCTCTTCAGTAAGATCTCCATTCAGGGAATCACACTTCACATCCATGTGATGTACCTCCCATTGCTTCGAAGCTGCAATGGCTAAGGCTAGCCTGATGGAGTCCATCTTTGCCACTAGTGCAAAGGTCTCATTGTAGTCTATACCATGTACCTGTGAGTAGCCCTTGGATACCAATATTTTCTTATATTTCAAAGGTGAACCATCAGCAGAAAACTTGGTTTTGAAAACCCACTTACATTGAACTAGCTTCCTCCGTGGGTGAAGATCACCAGCTCCTAAGTGTTGTTCTTCTGGAGTGAGCCGAATTCTTCTTTCATGACTGTTTTCCATCTTGGGTCATGTGTTGGATATTCATATGTCTATGGGTCTGATTCAACCATCAGATAGAATTTCTCTACAAACAAACAGTCTTTCATACACAGGGCACTCTCAAACTGAGATCTAGTCCTCCTAGAATCACTAGGATTTCTAGCTAGTTCCCCAGCTGCATGAATGGTATTTGCTGCCCATTTTGGTCTTGTAGGACTGTTAGGATATGCAATCAAATCATCATTATCAGACATATCAGAATCAACAAACTCATTTATCTCTTCACTTACATTCAGTGGTTCTGGTGGTGAAGAAGACTCCAACTTCAACTGCTGCTAAAGGCTCTTATTGGAACTTAACACTCCTTTCAATGAAGGATTTTTTTGTGCTCAAATTGATCAGCTTGTACCCTTTTGAATCTTCAGAGTACCCAACAAATAGATACTCTTGGCTTTGGGGCTGCAAAGCCTTCCTATTTTATGTTGGAATTCTAGCCCAAGCCCTTGAGCCAAAAATCCTGAAATAGGTCACATATGGTTGTGCCCACTCCATGCTTTGAAAGGAGTCATACCATAAAGCTATTTATGAGGCCCCCTATTTTGGATATAGGCTACATAGTTTATATCTTTGGCCCAAAACTTTGGTGGCAAATTCTTAGCCTCCATCATGCAAGTTGCCATCTCTTTTAGTGACTTGTTCTTCCTCTCGGCAACACCATTTTGCTGTGGTGTGTAAGGGATAGAATGCTGCATATGAATACCTATATCTGAACAATATTGAATGAAATCAGACTTGAAATACTCACCACCATTTTCAAATCTGAGGACCTTGAGTTTCCTCCCAGACTGGTTTTCAACCAAAGCCTTAAAGACTTTGAAGAGGCCAAAAACTTTAGACTTATGCTTTAGGAAGTAAACCCAGTAGTACCTGGAAAAGTCATCTATGAATGTCAATGTGTATTTTTGCTAACTTATTGACATATGAGGAAATAGGCCAGCAACATCACTGTGGATCAACTCAAGAGGTGCAAAGGTTCTCTCATGACTAGCTTTCTCAAATTTATGCTCTGGATGTTTTCCTAAGATGCAACCTTGATAGAATCCTTTGGAAAACTTAATCTTTGGTAACCCTATGACCATTTATTTTTCACTAAGAGCAGAAAGATACTTATAGTTAATATGGCCAAATATTTCATGCCAAAGCTTGCTTTCCTCATTAGCATGAATCAGAAGAGCAGAGGGGTTTGAGTAGGGTAGGAAATGTGAGTACATGTATACCTTCGAAGTGTGATTTGCAACTTCTTTTGCAATGACTTTACCACTTGAGATCTCTGTGATCTCAACTTCATCAGGGGAGAATATGACCTTCTTTGGAGACCCTGTGTGGGTCATCTGATACACTGACAAGAGGTTAGAGGAAAGACCTAGAACATACAATGCATTGCTGAACTTACCATGGTCAAGATCAATCCTCCCTTTGCCCAAACTTTCAGTGAGAGAGTCATCTCCCAGTACTATTGGCAGACCTTTCGATATGTCAAGTGAGGTCAATGCCTCCTTGGTTGAAACCATATGTCTTGAAGCTCCAAAATCAATGATGAAACTAGGTGATCTTGATGTGCCAGCAACCAATGCATGAACTCTCTCTTTGTCTTATGAATTTGATCCTCCTTCCCTCTTCTTTGAGCTACCAGGAAGGGAGATGCCATTCTTCTCCAGAAGTTGGGTCAGGATGTCAATTTGCTTCTTCTTGCATGAGCTTTCAGGATGATTTCCCTTACTACTGTATGTGCACTTGCTAATTTCTCCTTTGTTCTTCTTCTTCTGGGGGTTCTTCTTGGAACCTTGGGGCTCCTCTGGAGACTTGTTCTTGTCTCTCTTTTGCTTAGGTGGTTTCTTAAATTTCTTCTTTCCTTTTGAATCCACCCTCTAATCTCCAGCAACCAAAGCTTGGTCTTTGGAAGGTTTGATGGTGCCCATCATCACCAGTTTATCTTGTTCTTATGTGAGACACCGCATGAACTCTACAAGTTTAGGCATCTTCCAGCCTTGATCTGTCAAGTTGGTGGCATGGAAGGTCAAAACAAAAAATGAATATTCAGGGCCAAGCTTCGAGAGTATGGCCAAAACCAGTTGCTCCTCCTTCTTTTTGATTCCACACTGTTTTAGCTACAAAACAGGGGCTTTAAACTTGGAAAAATAGAGTTGCAGGGATTTGAAGCTACTGGGACTCAAGGAGATCAATTCATTCTTGATTTGATGTCCTATCATCTCATATATTTTACCAAAAAGCTAAAAAATCTTCTCCCATACTTCATTTGGTGATGTCAATCCATTAAGATGGAAAAGGAGGTCTCTGGATATGCTCAGACACAGGAGACCATAGGCCTCATCCCTCCTATTGTGCCATTTAATTTTCTCTGTAGCTGCATTGGGATCTGCTTCTATTTCCATAGTCACTCTATAGAGGCCTTTCACTCTCAACAATATCTCCGTCTCTTCTTTCCATTCAAATAAATTAAATGGAGTCAATATGATCTTCTGAGATTGATCCATAGCTCAGAAATTGTCCCTTCAGTCAGCAGAATGCTTCTAGTCAATGATGTCGAACCTACAATAACAACATGCAAGGAAATAAATTGATCTACAAAGGCTCTGATGCCATGTGGAAATTGAACCCAGGTGTTAGAACAATTACACTCACAAAAATTACCAATTACACACAAAGGAGACTGAATATGGAGCAGAACACTAATCTGTATTGAATAAGTGTACAATAGCAACCTTGTGAATTCATAGGTTGCCACAATAAATAATTACATGAGATATTCAAATGCATTGGGATGCCATTTGAATTAGTCAAAAGCATGCTTACTAAATCTAAGCAAATCCCCCATAGGTGCATAAAGCAGCTTCCAAATCTGTCTAGGAGCTCACGAATTGGAAAAATCAATTAGGGAGGCTAATAGGTGATGGAAGGAAAAATCATACATGCTTTTATTAGGAGAAAATAGTGGGGGATAATATTGCAAAAAACAAGTTAACTTCACCTAGTCAAACTTTCCCAATTGCCTTAAATCTTAGTAAAAGCAGGCAACAAAGCAGAAAAAGCAGATATGCGCTAGGGAGGTCAGGAATAAAGTAGAATTGATTCCAAGAGGTTTCCTAAGCACTCCATGACTCAGTTTTAGCAAGTTTTACCATCTAGGACATGTGGAGGACAACTTGCATAGAGTGGATATGGAAACTAGGCATATAAGAAAAAAATGGAGATAATTAATGTCTAAGGTAGCTAACTATGGGTTGATTATTCTAACAAGGATGATGTTGAGACTGTACGATGCAGCATTGGACTCTCTGACATGTTAGGCTATAGTACTGACATAACACTTTGGGGAGAGCATTTCCAAATTGAAGGAGTCGAGCTTTCCAACCTACGCGGTTTAGCTACTCCTCCAGCTGTAGCAATCAAAGGTGCGTGTGTTACAGATTTTAATGGAAAAAATCGTTGAGACTATTTCCAACATTTATATTTTTATAAATCCAAAGATTGAAGAAACCATGGTTCTCTAGAGATGGTTTCATGACAATGGATTTCCTTCAATATCACCATCTTTGATCCGAAAATTCAATGCCTCTCATTTTTCTCCTCGTAAAATCATTGCCATCAATGAGCTACAAAATATTCTACCATATGAAAAACCTATTTGGTACTCTCTTGTTGCAACCATCACAAATGTTAACATGGATGGCTTTCATTTCCTTGCATGCCCTCCTTTTTTTGATGGTATACAATGCAAGAAAAATATTTCCCACAAAGTTGGAGATATTTGGCATTGTGGTAAATGTGATGGAGAGTTTCTTGAATGTGACTATCGATACATGCTAAAGGTTGACTTGGAAGATATCATTAGATACCTTCATCGTGTCATAGCTTTTGATGATGCTGCAAACCAACTCATGGGAATTTCTACAAAATACCTATGTCTTCTCTCAATCCAACCATCATCAATTGTTTAAATAGAGTTAGAAGATCTGCAACAAACAATTACTTCTTACTCTTTCAGTTAGAACATAGAGCTTCCGTGGAATTGCATGCCTAAAAGTTGTAATTGTCATGGTTGGAAAAACATAGTTGGTGATTTTAGATGGGCATTTAAATACTTAATAATTATTTATTGTCAGTAATGAATTCCCTCGATTCTCAATTTTAAGTCCTTATTTCATAGTTCAACATAACAAGGTATTTTTTTGAACTCCCTTATAATAGTTTTATTTAGTAGCCTCATAATTCCACTATACAAGATATCGCTTAACTTTTTTAACCTAAATTTTTGATACAACATATATGGTAACTTTGGAATACAATACTAATTTTCCATTGTGTTTATTTATAAAATAAACAACCTTGTCCTATTATTTCTTAACACAACTTTTCATTCTTTTGTACATAACAATAATTACATTTAATGTTTTTTTTTCATATATCATTTCTCATACTACAATTTTCTCTTCTATATTGTTGTTTTGTTACAATTATCAAGGTAGAACTTGAAAAAAAATACTTGCTCCATAAATATTATTTTAAGGTACATTCTTAGTTCTCAATATGCAATCAATTAACATTTTCTTTATATCTTATTTTTTATATCCATATACTTTGCAGTAAATACATATAGAAAATGTGTCACTGCCAACAATCAAAGCTTCTAAGTCTTTAACAAATTTACTGTTTTCTTGTAGACATCATGTTGAATCATGATAATTAGAAAACCAATGCATGAAGAAGAGTTGTATATGCAAAGAACAAAGATAAAAACAACAAGAAACAACGTATTCCTTACAGAGCTTCTCATCTACCTGTGGATATGTCTTCATTTTCTCTTGCCCAGCCTTCCAACAGACCTTCCCTTCCATCCCCTATGCTAAATCCATCTAACACTCACCTCGAGGATGCACATCAACGATTTCATAAAAAAATGGACCAACTGGCTGATATCCATGTCTGCTCGATTTGCAAAGAATGTTACCTTGGTATTGCACTGAAAAAGTTTGATGGTGCATACACTTGTTCTCGTTGTATTCTAGAACGAAAAGGCCATCTATTTTCATTGCAAAACAATATGGACCCATGCATACAACAACCTTAAAGTACTTACACAAGTTGAAGAAATGCTCATTAGTCATGCTAAACCAATCTTACAAGTCACACATGCTCATGGTGGTCAGTATAAATATTGTGTCCATACTATTTGTTTCCCCCAAGACATTTCTAATATTTCCACATCCCCACCCCATTTAATATCAGAACTTGACATCCTTGTTTGCAAATCAAACTCTACAAAGAATCCATATGAACGTGTAGTTGAACACGTGTTCTTGCTACCCTTGAATACAAAATGGAAAATGAACCATACTACAAGGATGTACAGTTCAACCCAATTATATTAGCTTCTTTTCCACTTATATCAACAGACATTTCACCTATGCTTCTGCATGTTAATACCAATTATACATCATCTCATCAGCAAATCTTTTCATGTACAATTCAACCACCAAGTTAATTTGAACCCTATGAATTAGAATCCTCCTCGTTTATTTCAACACAAACTAATGCTAGAACTGAGGTTCAAGAAATTAGACACTTGTTATATATACCAAATATCCCACTACCACCTTCCATTGATTGCTCACCTATAAGCATCTCCCCTATCAATGAATGCAACACAGAAGGCCTTCTTTCCATGGATTTTCCAACCTTGTTCCCCACAGGTGCATCAATGCCTAAACAACCACGCATTCATGAATTTGACATGCACGAATATGCACTTCACCTCATTCACTATCATGATAACATATTTGGCCAACATCCTCACTTCCAGTACTACATATACAATCTAATCATGCGTCATCAGAGTAATGCTATTGCTTCTATTTTTGTCAAAATTAATCTTGAAGATACACTACTTCCCGCAATACTTGATCTTGTCAACTAATTTCAAGACATTTCTAATGACAAAATTGGTGAGCAAGTTGCAAGCTTTGGGTCTTCAATATGTGTAACACACTCATATTGGAACAAAAGTAGAGATGAACTCACAAATATTATCAATCAACAAGGAACACCAACGTTCTTCTTCACCCTTAGTGCAACAGACACAAAATGGCCAGCTTTGTATGCTCTAATTCCCATTGGACATCCTACTGGACTAGATCAATAATATAAATGGAAGGTTGACAAAATCATATCAAATCCACATATTGCATCACAATACATGCACAATATATTCAAAACATTCCTTCAAGAGTTTCTTCAAAAAGGTTTTCATATAACGAATTCTTGGTGCAGGTATTCTACTATCTCTTCCTTCTTATTCTTCTCTTCGTGTTTCTCACTTTATACAATTCATTTCTAATATATTTATTTTCCTCCTATGTAGGTATGAATGACAACAAAGAGGATCCACACACATTCATTGTTTTGTTTGGTTGGAATATGTACCAGATATGGACACCTTAGAATGAGGATATGTTCTTGCAATTGAAGCTGCATTTTTTTTTACAGATATGTTACAGGTTGGAATCCTTGTGTTGCCGCCTTTCACACACCTGGGTTACGTGGTAGAAATATTTAAGCCACTCGGTGTGTCCTTGGGGGAAAGTATCGAGTCAAGGCTGTCACCTTGTTCTTGACTCCTCCGTTTAGGCTAACTCCTAATGAAGCCAAGGGGGGTAGACCCTATTGATCTACTAAGGCTTATTACTTGGTGTGATGATGTTATAATGATTAAGTTTTTTAGGAGTTTTGAAGTTAACCAATGAAATTAAAAGATAACAAGATGCAATATTTAAAGCATATAAGCACAGTAATGACACTCAATATAGATATATAATTGAAATAAATGATCAAATAAATCACCAGTGCCTTAAATGGAGTCAACCGAAAAAATAATGTGCTTGCATGTGCTTGAATGAATGTTTTGCAAATGTCTCTTGGTAGATTTTAAATTAGTGTGGAATGTGAATGAATTAAATTAGGCGAAAAGGGGACTCCAAATATACCCGAGGGGTACTTGGAGTATGTCCAAAAGTGAAATTTCATCGCTACTCCTTTGGGTATTTTGCCACCGCTTACAGTTCGTTCGAGGCGTTGGATTTTTGCCTTATGGTTTGTCAATTTGGGAGGTGAGGACTAATTAATCTAGTCACTAAAGTGCTTTTGATGCAGTTTGATTGAATGGATGAACCGCAGCCAAGTACAGAGCATACACACTAGAGTCTTTGTTATTTTTAGTAAATTTTAGAAGAGGTGCTCTTATTAAGAAGAAAACCCTCCAGGAACCTATTTCGGTCCAAGTGGAACTCAATCAAGGAATCAAGGAGGGGTTGATTTTATTATGATTATCAAACAATAAATAAAAAAGGGAATCTGAGATACACAACACCGATTTTCTAATTAGTCCTACCACGCATCTCTTTCCCCTTGCAGGTCAATCGGGAAGACATGGGGTAAGTAGTCTGATTAATTTTGAATTGAAAATATGAAATAATGAAAAATGTTATCAAATTATACAATTCTGCATGTCAATACTAAACTAGAACATAAAAAGGGAAAAATGCAAAAAAGTGAAACGGACGCAGATCCCCCCTGGGGGGAGGGGGAGCGGGCTCGAAAGAGCCTACTCAAAAAAGATTTCCTTTATTATTATTGGATACAATATCAGTAAACTGAAATATCAGAAACCTCTTGGTCCTTATATGGGATGAAACATAGATCTTACAACTTTGAAGATTTTAAAATTTTGGTCAAAGGGGAGACCCCTAGGGGGATCTGAATGCTCTCAAGGCCACTTTCAAACATAAGATTCTATTCTTTTCTATTACACATTCTAAAAACCAGCAATCACATTAGAATAAAATATTCCCAAAATCACTTTAAGAGTACCTTTGGGTCAGCCTACCTTAACTCAAAAAAGACTAAGTTAAAACTAGCTAAACAGGTGAAAAAGGAACCAAGGAAAGCAAGCTTTCCTTGGGATCTTGGATTTTTTTTATGAAGCCAATGAAATATGCACTAATTGCAGGATTTAATCTTTTTAAAATAGAAAAGGAAATCTAGAGCATGCAACCTACGGATTCTCTTTAACTTGCCATGCAAAAAAAACGATTTCCCTAAGCTAGATCTAGAATGCTTAATGATACTTTTTAGAAATGAGATCTAGACTATGACCTTTGAAATAGTATATCTATGTAATTTTTAATTTAATATGACAGATCTAAATTATAAAAAAGCTTTCGAACACAACAACTAGGTAAGAAAATTGAATTTTATAAGGAGGAAGAGAGAGGAAAAGTGTTGGTAGCCTTGAAGATCAATCGTAGAGCTTTCAGGTGGAATGCTGAGGGACTATGCCTTTGAATGGTTTTGGAGAGAGTGAATAAGAAAACTAGATCATCATCCTCTCCAAGCTAGGAACCTGCGACTGAAATCAAAGATTTGCCAAAATACTTGTGAGATCCGGTTAATACATACATAGAGATTCAGAATAACATGCATATACACTTATAAAACATGCTGGATATAGATCTCTAAACATGCATCAAAGGAAAGAGATGGCCAATTAAATTATTGAAAATCTCCATTCGTATCAAGATTATAATAAGCTTATTATCAATATTAGCAATGAATCCACAAACAATCAGGAAATTATGAACATAGATACATGTTACCTCAGTAAAACATGGCAATGCTCATCCACACATACAATGACATGACACTATCTTGCCTCCAAATCTTCTCTTTATTTCAAATGAACAATAACAACAATACAATAGTAGCAACACCTCAATCCCAGTTCTAACTAGCTTGTAAGAGGTGATCTAAGCTTTATTTATACAAAAAAAGGAGATCTAGCATAGGGGGGGCTCAAATCCCAAGGATACAGACCACTGCAGTTTAAGGAGAGTCCATTAATGCTGATTTGAAGCTGAACTGAGCTTCCACTGAGCCTACTTGTCAATTGGGGGGCTGATTGAGCTCACACATCAACCCACAGACTGACACATAAATCCACATAGCTTCCAAGAGAGCCCACACGTGTGGAGGAGAGAGAGAGAGGGTGTAATTCCCCATAAAGGATGCTGAAGTTCAACTCTGGTTATGTCCAAATCACCTCCTTTAGTCAAGGATTTGTCAGAACCAATCAATACTGTTAAGATATGACTGATTTCAATCAAATTGGTTGAGAATCCACTAATCTAGGATTTTGGATTTGCTCCATTATTCATCAATTTATTAATTAAAATAATAAATAATTGATTTTTTGGGGTTTCTTGACCTGAGTGATGGAAAATCACTCAAAACTTGAAAATAATGGGTCTATGAGTTTACATGGTGCTCTTAGCTTGACACCCCCATGACTAAAACTGATTATTTGGCCCATTTTTATTACAAAACGAATTTTTCCAATTAGACTATTAAAAAATAGCCTATGTTTTTGTGAAAAAATTAAAATTTTAAAAACATAAAAACCTAAAAAAATTAAAAAAAGTAAAAACCTAGGGGGACTTACACATGTTCATATGACTTGACCATGATTCCTATCATGTTTATACATTGACACATAGACTCTAATAATATCAATAGGCCTAAATGCCAAGCCAACCACCCCAACTTTGGAGGTATTGAGTGAAAAACTCAGAAATTATTAGTCATTTATTCAACAACAAATAATAACCAAGGGAAAAAACACCCTGGGCTGATTAGATTGACAAATAAAGTCTAAGAGACAGAGTCTTTTACAGACACTATCATGCTATAACATTTATTGCAATTCCCCATGGGGTATGAACATGTGATATAGTATAACAAGCAGTTCCCAGAAGTACTTTCGAAGGTCTTCTGAAGTCCAAACGAAAAATATTTGTCTGGTTCACCAGGCTCACTTGATAAAACACCACTGAGTACAACTTATGTGGTAACATTCTGGCTCGATCTAGGGACACATTCTCTGACTGATCTTCTGTTCACAGAAGCAGAGATGATTTTAAGGAACCATACTTATTTAAAAGTGTATAAATGTTGGCAAATATTACCAATTCTTAAAACACCAACTATAAAATGATTGGCGATATTTTTCAAAAATATTTTAATTTCCAAGGATTTTATATCGTTTATATAATAATTTGGTGATTTTTAGGGTAAAAATTTTTACCCCATCAAAATTGGGCGAAACAGGGCTTCAAAAAATGAAAAATGGCGAATCTTTTTTGGGAGAAAAACATGCAAAAATAGCCCACTGGGCTAAAATTCGCCCCTAAAATTATCCCTGCAAAGAAGAGGATGTGAGAACTTTGGAATCTCTGGGTCCTACATAGCAATTAGAGTTTGTCAGTAACATGTATATATAAAAAATCAACTATAAAAGCAAACTAATGTACATAATAAATCTATGTTGTACAAAAAGGAAATATTTTACAAAACTAATATACAAAAGAAAAATTTTCAAGATTAGTAACATGGTACAAAACACCTATAATACAACAATATCTATAATACAACAATATGATACATAAAATTTAAAAATACATGCAGGGCAAAGTTTAGAAATTGGCCCTAAAACCACCGATGCCAATAAAGGCATCAAACTGTCTCAACGAAGAACATCTCAAGGAGGAAACCATTCACTAGTAGGCTTAACCTTTCTCCTTCTAGGTCATTTAGATAGAAAGAATGTGTTCCTGCTACTTCATCAATGATGTATGGCCCCAACCATAAGTTCTCGAAATTTCTGTGTTTCTTAGGTTTCTCCCATCGTTTGTCCCAATGCAAGACTATTTCACTTAATTGAAAGGATCCCAGCTAGGTAGATCTATCAAAGGTTCTCTTGACTTTGTCTAAATTTCTGATACTTTGGTCAAGGGAATTTATTCTACTCTCATCTAACTCGATCAACTGGTTTATTCTGTTCTGAATGGATTTCTGATCTGAGCTGAAGGTTTGAAGAAGCTGATACACTGGAAGCTTTAAATGGACCGGTAAGGTGACATCTAGGCCATATACAAGTTCAAAAGGGCTCCTCCTAGCTGAACTTTTCTTTGTGATTCTATCGGCCCATAATGCAAATTTGATCTTGCTATCCCAAGCCTTTTTATTGTCACCCACAATTTTCTTGATTATGGTCATTAATTTTTTGTTACTTGACTCAGCTAGACCATTTCCTTGGGGATAATAGTTGGAAGAATGGGATAGGACAATGCCGTACTTGAAACAAAAGGATGTCATCGTGGAGGAAACAAAGAACATACCATTATCTGTGATGATTCTAGCTAGCACACTGAAGCTTGTGATAATCTTATCTTCTAAGAAATCCATGACTATAGCATCGGTTTCCTTCTTGGTGGGTATCTCCTATACCCACTTGGTGAAATAATCAGTGGCGGTAAGAATCCAAGAATAGCCATTGCTAGAGTTATCTTTGAACTTACCGATGAAATCAAGCCCCCACTACTAGAAAGGGGCTTGGACTACTATTGGATTTAAAGGAAAGGCTTTCATTTGTTGCTTTCCAATGAATAACTGACATTGGGGGAAAACTCTGACAGACTTGTGCACATCTAAAAATAGGTTCGAAAAATAGTAGCCTACTCTAAGGATTTTATGGGTAGTTGTTCTTGCTGTAAAATGTCCACCACAAAATCATGAATGGAACTCAACCATGAGTTTTTTGGACTCAGGTTCATCGACACGTCTAAGTATTAAACCATCAGGGTTTCTCCAACCCAAACCATCTTTTGTTAAACAATACTTAGTTGCTTTTAACCTTAATGCCCTTCTTTTATGGCCAAGTAAGTGATCAGGGCATGTAAGGTCGCGAAGAAAAAAATGATGTCGGTATACCAAGGGTGCTGCTCTAATCTCTAAAGCTCGTCTGATACACTTTGTTCTGAATCACGGTTCTAGCAGATTATTCCTAAGGCCTTTTCATTTGCTTGGGTCAACATCTTTGCAAGACCTTGTCCCTTAATTAACTTAGTAGGTTTTATCTCTAAATCATATTCTTGAATATTTGAAACCCACTTACCCCTGATTCCTAGACAATCTTGTTGAGACATGATATCCTTGACAGCTGCATGGGGTACATACCCAATGATTTTGGAGTAACCTACATAAGTTCTGAAATGTTTAAGCGACTTGATAAAGGCATAAGCCTGTTTCTCCATGGTGGTATACTTCAACTCTGAATGTTGCAAGGCTCTACCCATAAAGGCTATAGGTTGCTCTTGTCCCTCCTTATTCTTTTGAAGCAAAACACCAGCAATGGTGTCTTCTGAGGTAAAGGAAAATATCTGGAATTCATTGGAATAATCTGGACTGATCAAGACTGGGGACATGGATATGGAATCTTTGATGGACTTGAAATCATCTTTCCCTTCATCCATCCACTCAAACTTAGCATCTTTCTTTAATAAATTTTGTAGAGGTTTCATTAATTTTGCTAAATTTGTCATGAATCTCCTTATGAAATTGGTCTGACCATTGAAAGACTCGAGAGCTTTTAGATTCTGAGGCAAGGGGACTTTCTTAATGGCTTCAACTCTCTCAGGATCAACCTTGACACCATCCTTAGAAATGATTTGCCCCACCAACTTGCCTTCATTAACCCCAAAGATTGACTTGGCGGGGTTCAAGGAAATACCATATTTCTGACATCTTATGAAAACCTGCCTAAGATGACTTATGTGGTCAGATCTTTCCTTTGAAAAAATAGTTAACTCATCTAGATATATTTCGATTATTTTGCCTATAAGTTCTTTGAAGGAAAAATCCATGGCTCTTCGGAAGGTGGCACCGGAATTCAATAAGCCAAAAGGCATTCTTAAAAATTTATAGGTACCCCAAGGTGTGGTGAATGTAGTCTTATGTTGATCCTCCTTATTTACTAACTCCTAGTTATAACCGGAAAATCCATCCAACATGGACATCATTCTTGATCTTGTTACTCTTTGAAGCAATGTTTCCATGTCGGGTAATGGGTAATTATCTTTAAGGCATGATGTATTCAGATTTCTGAAATCTATACCTATTCTAATTGACCCATTCTTCTTTCTAACAACAACTAAGTTGGAGCACCATGATGAACAGGGATAATTTTAGGGGCGAATTTTAGCCCAGTGGGCTATTTTTCCATGGTTTTCTCCCAAAAAACATTCGCCATTTTGCATTTTTTGAAGCCCTGTTTTGCCCAATTTTGATGGGGTGAAATATTTTCACCCTAAATATCACCAAATTATTATATAAACGATATAAAATCGTTGGAAATTAAAATATTTTTCGAAAAATATCGCCAATCATTTTATAGTTGGATTTTTAAGAATTGGTAATATTCGCCAACATTTATACACTTTTAAAAAAGTATGGTTCCTTAAAATCATCCCTGATGATGAATGCCTTGTAGGTGGTATGATCCCTACTGCTAACATTTTATGAAGTTCCTTCTACACAATGGGGGCCAACTTAGGATTTATTCGCCTAATTTTTTGTCGGAAAGGCTTGACCTCCTTAGCCTCTTCTGTGAGGGGAATAGTGTGTTGAAACACATCTTCCCGATAGGATTTAAGCTCATCATAACTAAAAGACAACACACATCTATACTCTTTGATTAAATTGATCAAATTATTCCTTTGCTTTTTCGAAGTACCTTTTTCAATTTTTATTAACTTGGGGTCCTTATCAGTTCCTATGTTTATTTCCATATAATTCCAAATTTTTATTTATTCTTTTTGTTTTTTTATGATGATCCTCTCGATTGAAAAGATTTTCAAAAGCTATAAGGCTACTAGGGATGTGATTCCTTTCATTATCCTTGCATTTCTAATACTCTTTACCCTCTTGTTGATAATTGATCTTGCAACCTTCAAAATCTTGGAGATTGTGGATGAATCTTAAGAGTTTCTCATCATCTTTAAACACCTACCAGTGATCTATATTATCCAGAATTGAAGGTCTAAAATTAATTTCGATCTTTCCATTCCCACTAATCATTTCATCTGATGGCTAGAGGGTGGATGCTGCTACTGCCAACTTATCTGCTAACCCATTCATTTCCATATGGATCTTTTCAAAATTAAGTGCATCAAACCATTCCATAGTGTCCCATGTGGCATTTCTATACTTCCTTAGTTTGTCATTTTTGCATTGATGTTGATTCTTAATCTGGAGGACAACTAAGTCTAAATCACCTTTAATGTTGAACATCTTTATCCCCATGTCTTTAGTGGTTTCTAACCCTAGGAGCAATGCCTCATACTTGGCTACATTGTTTGACGCTTCAAACTCTAACCTGAAAGCAAAGTTGTAGACTTTATTTGAAAGAGAGATGATCATGATGTTCACTCCTTTTCTGGCTTTGGAATAAGCCCCGTCAAAGTAAATTTTCCAAACTTCATCTATCTTTTCATTTTTAATGTTTTCCTTAATAGGGGCCATGAAATTTGACAAAATAGCATAGTTTCCAAAGTTATCAGTGAAATGAACAAATTCATTTTTGTGCTTCTTAGGGTTTTCTACATGTCATTTACTTAGCTTCTCTCTATGGAGTATCACCCTAGTGTTTCCTGATGCAGGTATAGTAGCATATGTCCAATCCATTTGAATGTACCCACCAAGAGTTGTGGCCCATTTTCTGTATAGCAACATACCCCAATTATCTGGAACATCTATCACTACCACATCCATCGACATGTCAAGCCAGGATACTTGGCCAAATTAACTTGTAAATTTAAGATTATCCCTACCACTTCAACTTCTCTTGCATCCATTGCACAAACATTGTGGTAGGGTCGGGTGACCCTTAGATTTAGTTGTTCCATTACTTTTCTTGTCATAACATTTGATGAAGCACCTGAATCTAACATGCAGTTATGAAGGAGAAGGATATCAACTAAGAGGGAGACATAAAAAGGAAGGTGGTCTTCTCTTCTCGGATCAATAGTGTTGAGGACTATAGGCATATCTATAGGTTCAATATGTTCAGCTTCAAATATAGCATTATTATTAGAAAGAGGATCCTCTTTGACAATATTATGAGTTTTACTTTGCCTATCCTCTATGGCTTTCAACAACTTTTCTTTTTGACCAGGAATTTTAAGGACATCAGTTGCATAAACATGAATCTTAGCACTACTTATTTATTCTCCCATATCAACATTTGGTTCAAGGATAACATGGGGATCTACGAGAGGATGAATGATTACCTTTGGCTTGTATTGTTTAGACGGTGATGGATTCTCCTTTCTTTGATAAACTACACCCTTGAATCTAGCCTCCTTCATTTCCTTGATTGTTTCCGGAGAAGGTATTACACCATAAAAGTTGGAAAGGAGGTCCTTGTCATAACTGTAATCCATGGCATGCTGCCAATGCTGGTTTGATAAAGGGTAGGTTTGGCCTACCATGTACACATGATTAGACTCATTTGATGTTGTTTCCTGATTACTGACCTCGGGCATTCCGTGTTCTATAACCTGTTTTCCAATATAGCAAGAGCTTTCTTGGTGGAATTGATCACAAGGTCTACACCATGGAATGAATTCTTCTACCATGTTAGCTAAGTCTAACTGGTTTGGAATCCTATGTTCTTGCCGAGGAGATTTCTTTTGATACATCTGATTCTGTTTAGGCTGAAAGTTCCTAGGTCCATTATTTCCTTCCATTGTGATTATTCTATTATGCATATGATTTGGTTATGCAGAATGATTTGCCATAAGTTGGTTTTGAGTAGTAACAAAGTCTTTTATCATGTCAGTTACCTTTTCCATGGGATCTTTAGAGGTTCCATTTTATTCTAATTCAACGGATTTACCCTTTTCTTTGTTGTATGAAGTGTTTCCCCTAGTGTAACCTGGAATGTTGGAATTTCCTGGAGACTGCATATTCTTTTCTATTTTCTCGGCCAATTCCTGAGCAGTTTTTAGATCGACTGGCTCTTTGTCTCTTAACTGGTACCTCAAATCAGCAGTGAAATATTCGATGTAAGATATGAGGATGGAGCCATCCTTTGGCTTGATTTCTTTAGGGAGGTCCACAACTACATGCTTGAACTTAGTGTTAAATTCATCCATGGTTTCATTCTCCATCTTCTTTATGTTATGAAGGGCAGCAAGCAAATGTCTTGGTTCTTTCTTTTGTCCCCATTTCTTCTTAAAACCCTCTAGGAATTCACTAAGAGTTTTATATGAATCATCACCTAGGTCGAAGTACCATTCTGCAGCATCATCCTCTAAGGATAAAGAAAAGAGCTTCATTTTGACATCTTCATGGTTACGGGCAACATCATTGTAATAACTGACCAGGTGCTTTTCAAACTTTCGAATGTGAGACTTGGCAGTGATGGAATTATTTCCCTGGAATATGGTGAGCTTCTTGATAACATCATTTGGAATTTTGTGGGGAGTACCTGCTATCTAAGAAAAGTCAAGGGGTTTGTAGAATTCCGTCATTTCTTGATATTGGTAGGTATGAATCTCTACAAATATGTGACAGATATCTGAGGGGGATTGGTCTCCTAAATCTTCAAGGTTTCTATGGGAAGTCTGCCTATTCAATCTTTCCCTGATAAACCTTTCGAGATCAGGGAGAGGATTGAATAATTGTTGGCGGTTTCTTCGGGTAGAAAATCGTGAAGGGATGTTATATAGTGGAGTCGCCAGATGGATTGAGTTTTAATTTTTATGTTTTTAAAGACTAGACCAATCAATTTTTTTTTATCTTTTTAGTTGTTTAGAAAAAAGTTAAGCTAAGTCGTACTCGGGAATAAAAATATTTATCCCTGGCAACGGCACCAAAACGTGTTGCCGCCTTTCACACACCTAGGTTACGTGGCTGAAATCTTCAAGCCACTTGGTGTGTCCTTAGGGGCAAGTCTCGAGTCAAGGCTGTCACCTTGTTCTTGACTCCTCCGTTTAGGCTAACTCCTAACAAAGCCAAGGGGGGTAGACCCTATTGAATTACTAATGCTTATTACTTAGTGTGATGGTGTTATAATGATTAATTTGTTTAGGATTTTTGAGGTTAATCAATGAAAGTAAAAGATAACAAGATGCAATATTTAAAGCATATAAGCACAGTAATGACACTCAATATAAATATATAATTGAAAGAAATGATCAAATAAATCACCAATGCCTTAAATGGAGTCAACCAAAAAAATAATGTGCTTGGATGCGCTTGAATGAATGTTTTGCAAATGTCTCTTGGTATATTTTAAATTAGAGTGGAATGTGAATGAATTAAATTAGGCGAAAAGGGGACTCCAGATATACCCGAGGGGTAGTTAGAGTATGTCCAAAAGTGAACTTTCACAGCTACCCGCAAGGTGTTTGTGGTCTGGAATGAAGTCTTGGAGACTATTGTTCATAACACACCCATCAGGGTGTGACAGATATCAACACCTTGAGGTCACTTTCCAGTTGTTCCCACTCCTTTGGGTATTTTGCCACCGCTTACAGTTCGTTCGATGTGTTGGATTTTTGCCTGAAGGTTTGTCAATTTGGGAGGTGAGGACTACTTAATATAGTCACTCAAGTTCTTTTGATGCAGCTTGACTAATCAGATGAACCGCATCCAAGTACAGATCATACACACCAGAGTCTTTGTTGTTTTTAGTAAATTTTAGAAGAGGTGTTCTTATTAAAATAAAACCCTCCAGGAACCTCTTTCAGTCCAAGTGGACCTCAATTGGAGAATCAAGGAGGGGTTGATTTTATTATGATTATCAAACAATAAGTAAAAAAAGGAATCAGAGATACACAACACTGGCTTTCTAATTGGTCCTACCACGCATCTCCTTCCCCTTGCGGGTTAATCGGGAAGTCGTGGGGTAAGTAGTATGATTACTTTTGAATTGAAAATATGGAATAATGCAAAATATTATCAAAGTATACAATCATGCATGCCAATACTAAACTAGAACAAACAAAAGGGAAAAATGCAAAGAAGTGAAATGAACGTGGATCCCCCCTGGGGGGAGGGGGAGCGGGCTCGAAAGAGCCTACTCAAAAAATATTTCCTTTATTATTATTGGTTACAATATCAGCAAACAGAAATATAAGAAACCTCTTGGTCCTTTTACGGGATGAAAACAATATCTTACAACTTTCCAAAATTTTAAAATTTTGGTCAAAGGGGAGACCCCTGGGGGGATTTGAATGCTCCCGAGGCCACTTTCGAACAGCATATTCTCTTATTTTCTGTTACACCTGCTAAAAAAAAATCATGTTAGAATAAAATATGACAAAAATCACTTTAAGAGTACCTTTGGGTCAGCCTACCTTAACTAAAAAAAGACTAAGTTAAAACTAGGTAAACAAGTGAAAAAGGAACCAAGGAAAGGAAGATTTCCTTGGGATCGTGGCTTGCTGTTCATGAATACAATGAAATATGCACTAATTTCTGGATTTAATCTTTTTAAAATAGAAAAGTAAATCTAGATCATGCAACCTATAGATTCTCTTTAACTTGCCATGCAAAACGGACGATTTCCCTAAGCTAGATCTAGAATGCCTAATGATAGTTTTTAGAAATGATATATAGAATATGAGATTTGAAATATTATATCTATGTAATTTTTACTTTAATATGACAGATTTAAATTATAACAAAGCTTTCAGACACAGTAATCAGGTAAGAAAATTGAATTTTATAAGGAGGAAGAGAGAGGAAGAGTGCTGGTAGTCTTGAAGATCAACCGTGGAGCTTTCAGGTGGAATGTTGAGGGACTATGCCTTTGAATGGTTTTGGAGAGAGTGATGAAGAAAACTAGATCAGTATCCTCTCCAAGCTAGGAACCTATGACTGAAATCAAAGACTTGCCAAAATACTTGTGAGATCCGGTTAATACATACACTGAGATTCATAATAACATGCATATAAACTTATAAAACACCCTAAATCTAGATCTCTAAACATGCATCAAAGGAAAGAGATGGCCAATAAATTTATTGAAAAGATCCTTTCCTATCAAGATAATAATAAGNTAGCAATGAATCCACAAACAATCAGCAAATTATGAACATAGATACAGGTTACCTCAGTAAAACATGGCAATGCTCATCCACACATACAATGACATGAAATCGTCTTGCCTCCAAAGCTTCTGTTTATTTCAAATGAACAATAACAACAATACAATAGCAACAACACCTCAATCCTATTTCTAACTGGTTTAGAAGAGGTGATCTGAGCTTTATTTATACAAAAAAAGGAGATCCAGCCTAGGGGGGCACAAATCCCAAGGAGACAGACCACTGCAGTTGAAGGAGAGTCCATTAATGCCGATCTGAAGTTGAACTGAGCTTCCATTGAGCCTACTTGTCAATCGGGGGGTTGATTGAGCTGACACATCAACCCACAGACTGACACATCAATCCACAGAGCTTCCAAGAGATCTCACACGTGTGGAGGAGAGAGAGAGGGTGCAACTCCCCATAAAGGACGCTGAAGTTCAACTCTGGATCTGTCCATATCACCTCCTTCAGACAAGGATTTGTCAGATCTAGTCAATCTTGTTCAGATTTGACTGATTTCAATCAAATCAGCTGAGAATCCACTGATCTAGGATTTTGGATCTACTCCATTAATCATCAATTTATTAATTAAAATAATCAATAATTGATTTTTTGGGGTTTTTTGACCCGAGTGATGGAAAATCACTCAAAACTTGAAAATAGTGGGTCTATGGGTTTACATGGTGCTCTTAGCTTGAAAATGAGCACCACCATGACCGAAACTGATTATTTGGTCCACTTTTATTACAAAACCAAATTTTCCAATTAGACTATTAAAAAATAGCCTAAGTTTTTATGGAAAAATTAAAATTAAAATTTTTTTAAAAACCTAAAAAAATAAAAAAAATAAAAACCTAGGGGGACTTAGACATGTTCATATGACTCGGCCATGATGCCTAGCATGTTTATACATTGACACATAGACTTTAATAACCTCAATAGGCCTAAATTCCAAGCCAACCACCCCAACTTTGGAGGTATTGAGTGAAAACTTAGAAATTATCAGTTGTTTATTCAGCAATAAATAATAACCAAGGGAAAAAAACACCCTAGGCTGATCTGTTGACAAATAAAATCTAAGAGAGTGAGTCTTTTACAGACACTATCATGCTAGAACATTTATTACAATTCCCCATGGGGTATGAACATGTGATATAGTACAACAAGCACTTCCTAGGAGTACATCCGAAGGTCTTCTGAAGTCCAACAAAAAATCTTTGTCCAGTTCACGAGGATCCCTTGATAAAAAACCACTAAGTACAACTTAGGTGGTAACACATTGTAATTCCCACTTTTCCATGTCTGTGTTACAACATTCTACTACAAATGATCCATGAATTATTGCATCACCATCCATATTTGCATGAAACTACTGAGTTGACTATGAAGAAATTTTAAATTTTGTTCAAAGGCACACCAGATGTTCAGAATCAACTTGCCTTCTCAAAAAAGGAAGATTGTTCAATGTCACTTTGGTTTTTAGTATGACCTACAAGCTACTTTTTCGTTATTCATTGATCCAAATGGACGTAAAACCTACAATCCTGCAAAAAAATGATTCCCTTCTTTTCCTCTAATACATTTCAAAGTATGCTTCAAAATTAGATCCAAAATCAGAAATCTACCATGCAATTCTCTCTCACCTTGCACATGCAACACCAAGTGACGATCCCATTCTTCAGCCAATCAAACAATTGCTTGCATAAAAAATTGTAGAAAGAGACATTAGTGCACAATAGACGTGTCACATCCTCCAAAAACTCCCTCTTGTGCTTTGTAGCTCTCATTTAGTTTCCCTAAATGTGAGCGAAAGTGTCTTCCGTCGTGTTTATAATGACACTACTAACACCCCTTCAACCCCCCCTTCATATTTTCATACATGCAAAGACCCCTTGCTCTCAAACATCTAACCCTGCTTGAAGTTGCTCATTCTTGGGATTTCTTGCATAATAGGAAAAAAATCCTTGGAAACAAAACTTGTGTCAGATTATTGTTAGAGTCTATCCACAATTCACTTCCATTCCTCCCTTTTATTCTTCATCTTTCGAACCCTTTTGTTGGAGCGAACTTATTCTATACAAACCTTTTCACTCCATTCCTCAGGATATTGGAACAACAAGTTCTGAAATTGTTTCTCATTGGCATCACATTAAAGGCACATATGTTGTGTGGCATGTTGAACGTGCAGAAGAAAAACCCTCTACACCTTTATCCGATGATTCAAACTCTGATGATATTACCTTTTTGTTATAGATGATTTTTCCACACCTGGTTGATCACATATTTATGGCCTTCCCTATTCCATTGCATATTCTTTGGACCCCATGGACATATATTATACTTTGATGTTCCAATATTATCCCCAAAAATCACCTATTTATACCTATATGTGACTTTTAAATCCATACTCGCATGTAATCACAGAATTTTGACCTCAAACCCACCTACATCGGGATGTGTGCATAAAGACAAATATTTTTGGAGTTTTCCTCACATGATTCCGAATATATTAACTCTTGGCCTTCCATATTCCTTGAGAACTCTCAGACTCAACCCTCCAACAGCTCTTTGGAGTGTTATATATTGAGCCTCTTGGATACATTGAAGGAGGAGAAATTGAAGAGTAAGGAAACTATAGTCCATTGTTGCCTCATTTTGCTTATGCTTGAGTCTGCATCCCTTTGTCCCTTTGGAGAACATGTTGTTATTCCCAATCTTGCATTTTATTTGTGATATTTCTATTGAGAAATGGAAGATTGAGGTGACGGAGGCCCAGGTAGAGGACTCAGTTTCTCCAAGTCGCAAAATTGCCGACAGAGTTTGTCACTATTGTATCTCTGGTTTATTAATAGAAATATCTTTTCCTGTCCAATACATGTGCATTTTAAAAATGAATATTGAATCCATGGATGCATTTACTTGCTTATACATGATTCTACAGTAGCTCTAACACATTTATATATATCATGCTTTCCTTGTTTGTTGTTTTTGAGAGCAATTTGTAAGTGTAGTACATTACCAAAACTCAATGGGGATCTATTTCAACCATCCGAAATAAGGTACGATTTCATATCCCTTAGCGTTAGACATGCTTGTTGCTCTTGCATATTGGAAATGATTGATTTTTGGTGTCATACTGTCTATTGTGGTACCCCCAAGCCATAGGAAGTTTCTCTTCGTAACATAATTGGTGACTCCAATGGGGAGGTTCCTAGTTGTTTTTCTTTGGGGTTTGGGTATACAATGTGCTTGAATTGCTCTTTATTTATCTGTTTCCATGTCGGGTCTGAAGGTATCTTTTCCCAGTAGTTTCCTGTAGGAGTAATTTTACCTTGGCTTATCATTTTCCCCTCTTTTTCATATTGTACATGAATATATTCTTCACAGTCATGTATACACATGGTTTTCTCTTAAATTTCTGTGTATGTATGCAGGTTTACTGCGAACAGTCGCGTATGCTTTTGTTTTGATATTTATTTGGAGGATTGAGTGTTGCTGCCTAAGTTTTGCTGATTGTTGAGTCTTCTTGGGTGCTGTTGGTGTTTGTATATAGCCTCTGTTTATGACCAAAGACCCTTTTTTATTTATTTTTAATTAGATTTTGTTCTTGTCATTCATTTCTTCCTTTTTTGTTTTGGGATTAGTGCATTAGATTTATTTTATCTTGGTTCCTTGCTTGGCTGTTGTTTATGAGTGGTTGCAGCGTCTGAGAGTGGTGGAGTCTTTTTGTTGCTTTTACATCTCATTTATTTTAAAAAATACAAAATTATTTTGCTTTTGCATACTTATTCATTTTTTCATTTTACACTTGCATGGTACTTGCATTAGGTTTGCTTACTGAAATTATAGTTAGGTTTTCATTTAGGAATGATTGCATTTTCATTTGAAGGAAAAAAAGCATTTCATGTAGTGGCATACCCCATTTTTAGTTCGAAAAAATTGCACTTGGCATTGTTTGTCAGGTGTGCACATTGATTTCGTTGCTGAGTCATAATATCATTAGTTGCACGACAATTTCCCTTTGAGTAATCATTGCCATTAAAATCAACGCTTAATTAAAAATAAATTACACATTTTTCTTTTATAGGGTTCATCAATAAGATTAGGTTTTAGATTCATGGACTAGTTCATTATGAGTCAATTCTCCAAGAATGCTAAACAAAACAAGTAGGTGTGTGTCCAGGTGAGAGAGAGAAATCCTTGGTATAATTAGTATTTTTAGGAGTCTCCTCTTACAGAGGAGTTTAGCACGAGGCATCGTACATGATTCTGATTCGAATAGCCCTTGGTCACTTTCTGTGAGCACCAAAGATATTTCCAAGATTTTATTCATATCTAGGGGCTTTTGAGGTACTGGTTGGTTCTTTCAAGCTTTGTGATTTTCTACCCTGCCCATATGGTCGATCCCACCTACGACTGTCTTCCTGAGCATTGGTTATATTGTGGTGACCTTAGTTTCATTACCTAGTCATCACAAGGGGTAATTACAAAGGCTATTCTGTAGGTGTCCTGGCTAGGTAGGGGTCGGACCATTAGAGGAAATTTCAACTCAAAATGGGCCTCCTAAAAAAATAATAATAAAATAATAGTTAAAATAATAAAATAACATTTATTAATTTTGGAGGAAGAAAAGAAAAAAAAATACTTTGTTGTTTGTATTTTCAACATATGTCCCCGTGTTTTTACTTAAATTTCAATCAGGAGAGATCATTGGATGTAGAACTAAATTTTTTATCCAATAAGTACCCACTCAAAATACTTTTGATGGACCCCGCTATCCCAAGAAAAAAAATATACCTGAAAAAATGTGATGGTGAGATCATCACATTTTTAGGTATTTCTTGTTTTTGGGGTAGAGGGGTCTATCAAATGTATGCCAAGTGGGTACTCATTGGATTCAGAATTTAATTCCACATCCAATGAGCTCTCTTGATCAAAATTTAAGTAAAAACATGGGGAGATATGTCGAAAATACAAACAAAAAAAATAGTTTTTTTATGATACCTATCCCCAAATTTATATTAAAAAAATGTTTAAGACCTATACAGTATTTAAAGTTAAAGAAATTTCATTGGCTAACACATGATGACATGGAATTTGAATTAGAGTTAAAAGGCCCATTTTGAGTTAAAATTTCCTCTAATGATCACAGTTGCTTTACGCGTTGAAGCTGAGGGACACTATAATTGGTTACATACCTCCGCTTGTAGTGTATGGGAATCTCAAGCCTCTCGTAGGTGAGACTTACCTATTGCATTCGGGAGCTCATATATCCTCCCCTTGGTTTGCTTTTATTTTGGTTGTAGATTTTCTTAGGAGTGTGCTCTGTGTACACTAGATTGCTTAGGGTTGAGTATTTATATTGAGTCTTTTTCTTTTGTTGAGTCCTTGTGAATCTGGGTGTAGTGCTCTGCTCTTCTCATCGTTTAGCACATCTTCCTCCTCCTTTGGGAGAGAGAATTAGACAGTTTTGGCATGCTGATACTCACTTTGATTCACACATAGATATCACCATGAGTCACCATAAGTTTGAGATCCTGGAGCATCCCTCTTCTCCAGCTCCTGTGTGGGAGGTTGAACCTTCAAGTACGTATGGGACTTTGATAGGTTCTAACCACCCTATGGATGGAACATCACATGATGATTTATCACAATTTCTAGAAACATAAATGCAGACCACCATTATTGGTCACATAATCCGAGCGGTGAGATTCACCATGCACCCACTAGCACTAGCACATTTAGGTATGGCATGGTAGACCTTCTCGATACCGGTCCAACACTCAATGTCATATCGGTTGTTGACCTTGGTGCTTCCCCTGGGGTGCTTCCATTCCTTTCCAAGCATAGAGGTTTGGTACTAGTAGTCATATTGCACCTTCCATCCCTGCAGTGGAGTACCTTCACACACGCGTCCTGGGCCTATTACTAGTGTTCTCATTCATGGAACTGACCCTAGACATGTAAATATTTGGGGCACAAGTTACATCCCTTCCCATGTTCCATCGTCTTCAACACCGGTTCCTTCAAATGTATTTTTGATGACACATCCTCCTCCTAACTCACATGGTCATTCGGGTCGGAGTTCTAATTTTAGCCATGTTCGTCCCATGTCTCCGCACACCATACTGTCACAAGGTTATGTGCCTCCTTATGTGCCAGTAGGGTATGTACCATCTTATGGAGCATCTTCTAGACAAAATTATACACCTTATGGGTCCAAGTATCAACTCGCTTATCAGTCTCCCAACTATGGCTTCATATCACCCCAGCATCAAGGTACACCAAACTAAAATACGTTCATGCATCCCTATATGGGTCAAATGGGAGGAGTTTACTATAGCCAAGGCCATGGTTGTAATGTCCTCAACCCTCTGACCGGTGAAGAGAACGCCATCATGGGATTAACCATCCGGGCAACCACCCCATGAACATGTATGTACATAAAATACTGAAATAGAATGCTTTGAACTAGAACATGCACACATGATTATTTATAATATAGTGGAAGTAAACATATGTTCATACAAGCATTCAACATGTTCATCATAATCATTAGTAGTAAATATGATTGCGAAAGTAAAATAGACAAGGTTACTTATCTCATAAAGAACTTGTCCTGCAACCAGCTACGTGCTGCAACGTTCCACCCAACCATAGGCTAGCATGATCCTAAATCTCTCAGCAATGCTGCCACCCCCGAGCTGGGAATGATTACCCAAGGAATAAGGTAAAGCAGGCTTACACATAGCCAAGGACACATAAAACACAGCCAATCCAATGCAATTGGGTTTATCAAGCCATCAACAAGACAGCCAAGCCAACACAGTTGGGTTTATCAGGCCATCACCAAGATAGCCAAGCCAACATGGTTAGGTTTATCAGGCCATCAAGGAGCTGGGAAAGGCTAAATTCTAAGCTGGTGAGCCCATTACAGATCTAGGAATAGCTACACTAGAACTAGCCTGACTTCTAAGACACCCACACACACCCAACATAAGGAATCAGTCCCTTCTATGCTACACAGTCCCTCGGGCCCTGACTTCCCTTCCAGTGCTATTCAGGGGTTGTGGAGAAGAAAGCTAGCCCTCTAGCTCTATCTGTGTGGTTTCCAACACACCAGGTCTATCAAGCAAACCAAGCCCCCATCCCTGCTCCCAACACAGTTCGAAGACCAACCACTGCTTACACGTAGTCACACAAGCGATCATAGCTTGGGCAAGGAAAACAACTCCTGAGTTGTTCTTGGTCCTATCGTGGCCAAAAAAACTCCAAAACAGCTTATCGTAGTCCCAAAATGTAGAACAAACACCACTGACAATTTGGGGAAAACAACAGCCCATCCTCAATAGTGAAGTCACTGGGAAGACTTACACAGTCTGATGATGGAAAGAAAAGCCAAGTTCTCGGCTAGGAAGAGGATAACATATACACAAGCCACAATCGGTAAGGAAAACATACATTCAGTAGAAAAATGTGAATGACCCTTCACAAGGAAAATGTGGGTGAAAGAATATGACTCCTAGCTCGCTGCGTGAGTCAAAACTAGGAAGAATCCTGTGTGTGAGAATGAACAGAACTACCGTCCCTGCGTGAGGATGAACAATTCTCTGCCTATACGTGAGGATGAGCTGACAATGGAGAGAATGACGTAGTGGAGAGAATGGGGATTCCGCTTGGAGTGATGGAGATGGTGGTTTCCTTGCCAACGTGAGGGTCAACCTGCTGGTGGAGTGTGCGTGTGGTCAAGGACTGATAGTCCTTCCACACTCCACTCCCCAGCCATAACCTCCCCAACTAACAGCAGCAATTTTTTTTAATGGTTGTAGTTGGATAAGACAAGGGAAGATGAGCAATCAAACAGGGTGGCGACACATGGATTTTCCCTCATGCCTCAAGGTTTGACATTCCCCCCCCACCTTATCCTTATGAGAATCATGCCCCTTCTCAATTTAGTTTCCGCTAACATAGCTGGTTGGGTTATTTAATTAAAGATGCATATTTACATGATGACAAAACTTAATATATTTTGTATACCATGATAGACCATCAGCAACGATTCCATTCGTCGAAACATAACACAACTAAATCAATGGTCGAGCTTTTGCCTTTAGCTCCACACCACGATTCATTACAATATATACATCATGTACATTTAATGTAATGGGGTGAAAACCAGGGTGTTACAATGGTGTTTATAACAATCATACCTATGTGAACCAACCTTATTAGGGAGCATGGAACCAAATGGCTCAACCTAGGCTCCCTTTCCTTGCGACGTTAAATTTACCTGACTTTTCGATATTGGCAAATGATCTGGTATCTCATGACCCATCATGACTAGTCGTTCCCTCCAAGCTTCCTTTGCACCTTCCAAAGTTTGTAGGTAAGACTGGTGAAGATCCTGGTGAGCATGTTATGAATTTCCACCTGCGGTGCTCTTTGAACTCATTGAATGACGATTCAGTTTGCTTACGTCTATTTCAACACACCCTCATAGGGCCTGTGGCAAAGTGGTATATAGAGTTTCCTGGGGGACTTATATATCATTTAATGACTTAGCTATGACCTTCCTCAATCACTTTAAGCTACCCATGTGTTACGATGTTGGTACTGAACTCTTGTCAACATTTTAGCAGGATAAGGCCACCCATATCTTTGATCACATTTCAAGAGTGGCATAGACAGAATAGATTAATTAAGGTCTTCATTCCACCACAATTTCTTTTGCAGTGGTTCCTCAAGTATTTATTACCTTATATAGTGAAGGATGTTTTGACATCTGGAGTGAAAAATGAGGAACAAGCTATATTTTGAGCTCAATAACTAGATTTGATATATGCTCAATCTAGGCTCTTGTATGAGATCATACTGAACGCACCTAGATCCAATTTTGACCCTAATTTCAAACCTGGGCCACATGACAATAGAATTGTTGGCTCCACAAGTGTTAAACCTGCAGACTCAGTTACAAATCAAATGAATAAGTTTTCTATTAACCAGCCTATGTCGGGACAAACTATGGATTCATCTCATCCTACCCAAATGGCGGATGTACTTTCAGTGCAATTGTTGAACCAGAAAGGTAACAAACAACCTGGACATAGTAAGAAGAAAGGTAAAAACAATCGAAAGGGTGGGAATAGGAATGAAAATGCTAATAATTACAAGAACAATAATAATGATGGGGGGGACAAGAAACCTAAACGTAAGGTTAAATTTCCTTGCAATCTTTTCGGGGATGATCACCTAACTCATTTGTTCCCTTGGATAGAAGACGCCTTGAATTTCATTGCATAGAGCCCAACTGTGTTGATGAATCCTTTACCACAGAACCAAAATATGTAGTCGAGGACCGTGGACCCTGGTAGCGCTTCTGGTGAGACTCGAAACACTTTGGAAACCATTAGTGGAGATGGTTGTATCAACATGATGTGTAATGAAAATGTTGTGACGTGTGCTAAGGATTATGGTACATCCCAACCTGACTTAGGGAAAGAACCTGCTCCACCTGAGAGCTCTTTGCGTATTGAGAAACTTAGTGATAAGCATGAATATCCACCTCATATTCCTAAGGGTGTTTTAAAGAATTTGGGGCACAATCCTAATTCCTGATCCACCCATAACTATTCCATTGTTGAGGATTTGGGCCAGACTCCTTGTGCAATGTACCTTTAGAAGTTCTTCAGACTTGTCATCCACAAAGGAAAGCCTTGTTGTATGCTCTTGGAGTGGCTAATGGAAACTCTCATTCAGTAATTAAATGTGAAACTCATGGAGTCCATCCTTCCTTTCCTTACTACATGTCCCTTTTCATTCATGTAGAGTGTCAAAACAACACCATCAAGTGCATAGTGATTGACGAAGGTGTTGCGGCTTCTGTGATGTATTTAACCTGTTGGAAGGGTTTGGGTTCTGCTATGTTGTCTAAATCAGGCACCATGTTGACTATGTTTGACAGAAGATATTTTTGGTCACATGGTATAATTCCTTCCCTTGAGGTCCAATTGGGAGGGAAGACCATTGCGATCGAGGTTGAGGTGGTTGATGAGCCCCTTGACTATAATCTTTTACTGGGAAGGAACTGGATTTATAACATTTAAGCAATCATGTCATCCCTATTATGGGTTGTTTGTTTTCCTTTGGATAGGAAGATTGTGATGATCGATCATATATCTTTTGATAATTCTAGTTTGAAAGCATCATTAGGATATTCTATCTTGGTTATCGATCATTCTTAGCCGGCAATTGAGAGTGTTGGGGTGGGAATGTATCCTTTGTTGATGGGAACTTTTAATTGTCCCATGCTTGTTCTTATGATAGGTTCTAGTCTTGGTAAGGCTTCGACATCATTGAGTTCGGTTCCTTTTCACACTTAGCATATGTAGGATCCTTGGACTCTTCCTTCTCCATGTACTTCGGGTGAACATTCTATACCTGCCGAGACATACATGTCATTTTATACATCAGTAGTGGCTTATCAAGCTAATATTGGTCCTATTGTAGATTCTAGTCCTTCCTCTTCACAGATGGAGGATGAGGACCCTTATGCACTTCCTTCTTGGGAAGTTGCGTCAACTCACTCGCATGACTCCCTCGATGACTTTTTCAAATGAACGAAGATATTCTTAAGGCTATGTATGGGTTAGAACAACCTTGGGGAGAGTTGCATCATAGATCATATTTTATTCCTAACCTTGATGATATGGAGTGTGATGAATATAAGGCGATATTTAGTGAGAAAGTTAGTAGGCCCATGGTCCTATTAGGATCTTCTAGAAAGTATGCTGAAGGGAACATGGCCAAATTTTCACCAAATATACCTATTAATATTTCTTGTGTTCCTGGAAAGGTTGAAAATGTGTACATTGGGGAAAACTGATTCCTCGATGAGGTTAGAGAATACACCAATATCTTTAAATAATTCTGAGATGTGTTTGCTTGGTCATATGAGGAAATTCTAGGAATTGACCCTCACATTTTTGAACATGAAATTAAAAATTATCTGAATGCTAAACCTGTTTGATAACGTTTGCATGCGATGAATCCTACAAAAGCACTTGCTATTAAGGAAGAGATAGATAAGTTGCTCAAATATGGCTTCATCTATCTCATTCCCTTGGTGGAGTGGGTGTTAAATCTTGTTCTAGTGGATAAGAAGCAAGGAACGACCCATGTATGCACTGGTTTCAGAGACTTGAATCGATCATGTCCTAAGGATAGCTTCCCCACACCATTTATTGATCATATTTTGGATGAGTGTGAGGTGAGAGAGGTTTTCTCCTTTATGGATGGCTTTTCAGGATATAATCAGATCCAAAATAAATCTGAGGACCAACATAAGAATGATTTCATTTTTCCTTGGGGTGCATTTACATATCGGAATATGCCCTTCGGACTTAAAAATGTCGGAGCTGCTTTTCAGCGGGCTATGACCTTCTCCTTTCATGAACTTAAAAATATTATTGAAGTTTATTTCGATGACTTAGATGCTCACTCTTGTATGAGGGTGTGTCATTCTTATCATTTGTGTTTTATTTTCGAAAGATGTCATCGTTATCAAATTCGATTAAATACTCATAAGTGCATCTTTTGCATGAAGGTTGTTTTCTTACTAGGGTTCATTGTTTCCAAGTAGGGTATAAGGGTCGACCCTTTGAAGGTTGAGGCAATACTTCAATCGTCTCCCCGCATAATTTTAGACATATTCAATGTTTGAAAGGAATGGTGAACTTCATGCGAAGACTCATGGTCAAATTTTCCAATTTGACTATAGGCTTCATGCGTTTGCTGAAGAAAGGCACGTCGTTTATTAGGGATGAGTGGGACCATGAGTCTTTCAATGCTTTAAAAAGATCCTTGGCACCAACCCCCCGTGCTTAGTCCACCTGACTATGGCCATGACTTTTTTATATATCTGGTCATGTCTCAAGAGACGATTGGTATGGTCTTGGTTCAAGAGGATGAGGATCTTCATGAGCATGTCATTTATTATCTTAGCCGAAAAATTATTGATGCGTAGCTTTGTTATACTCATGTCGAGAAGCTTTCCTTAGCTACCGTTCATGGAGTCCAACATTTTAGGCATTATATTATTCTTCTCCAAACTTTTGTTGTGGCTCACATTAATCCATTTCAGTTCGTCCTCACCAGAAGGATGATAGGGGGAAAGTACAATAAATGGATTATGATATTGCAAGAATTTGACGTCAAGTTTGTTTCGGCGAAATCGAAGAAGTCATATAATTTTTGTTGAGCTCATATCTGATTTTCCAATTTTGGATGAGGGAGAGGTTCATGAGGAATCTTTCATTGATGAGCACATTTTTCTCATTTTAATTGCGAACCCATGGTATGGGGACATTATTTTATATTTGTATAGCTTGAAGTTTCCTTCTCAGCTCTCATGAGATGAGCATCAACAACTATGTCATGTAGTGAAGAATTACCTCATTGTGGATAACACTTTGTATCATCATGGGCTTGATTCCATTTTGTGTCAGTGCTTAACTCACGAAGAGGCTAAGCTTGTGTTGAATGATTGCCACGGAGGGGTGTGTGGTGGTCATTTATCTAAGATTTCTACAACTCAAAATATTTTGAGAGCATGGTATTTTTGGCTGTCCATCTTTAAATATTGTGTTAATGCGGTCAAGCGATGCCACCCTTGCAAGGTGTTTGCATGAAACATGCGCTCATATCTTACCCCTTTGTATCTGATTATCACCGTCGATCCCTTCACCAAGTGGGGGGTCGATTTTATGGATTGCAACCCAGCTTTAGCTGGGAGGAATCATCACATTATAGTGGCTGTTGACTATTTCACGAAATGGGAAGAGGCTATGCCCACTATTAAAGCCGACAGTGAGACAACCGTGCATTTTTTATTCAATTTGAGTATCACCCATTTTGGTATCACGAGGGAGATTGTCACTCAAAATGGAAGGTACTTTCAAAATAATATGATGGATGAGTTGTCTTTGAAGTTAGGGTATAAGCAAGATCATTCCTCTTCTTACTATCCTAAAGCAAATGGGCAGGTTGAAGCAGTGAACAAATCACTTAAGTCCATTCTCCAATGAACCATTGCAGAAAGCAAGACCAATTGGAATACCATGTTATATCTTTCTTTTTGGGATTATTGAACCGTGGTAAAGACTACCACCAATTTTTATCCATATCAACTTGTGCATTGGGTGGATTTGATATTACTGGTTGAGTGTGAAATCCCTTCTTTGTAACTAGCTGTGGAGATTTTACCAGAGACTTTTGCATTGGAAGAGAGTTTGGTCCACTTAGAGCAACTTGATCAGCAACGTCAAGACTCTTTAGTGGCTTTTGAGATTAATAAGCGTCGCGTTAAAGTCTAGTACGATAAGTCTGTCTGTCCTAGAAAGTTTAGTGAAGGTGACCTTGTCCTTTTATGGGACCAAGCTAAGAAACCCTTGGGGCCAGGAAATTTTAACCCTATGTGACATGGGCCTTACATGATCAAGCGAGTATTAGAGAAAGGTTCCTACAAGTTAGTCAATTATGAAGGGTCAGCCTTGGCGGGTCCTAGAAATGGGATCTATCTAAAAAAGTACTATGCATGATTCTCAACCAAGGCTGTTTTGTTGTATATTATTGTACATTTGCATAGCTTAATTTTTTTCTTCTTCTGGCGATCAATTTCATTGACCTGATTCCATTTTTTATGGCATATGTCAACAGATTCTTCGGTTTATGTAGGATTCGCTAATGGTGCTAGCCGCCACACTGAAAACTCAGCTTCGGATTCTTGGGTGATTTATACTCCTACGGGTCAAGTGTTGTCTTTAGTAGGTGTTTGTCTATGACCTTCATCGAACAATATTGTTGAATATAGTGCCGTCATTGAGTTATTGTGTGGTGATATCTCACTTGGTATTCACTCTCTTGAGGTATGTCTTGATTCGTAGTTAGTGGTCTCACAGTTGAATGGCTTGTATCATGTTAGGGATCCATCTTTGGTATGAAGGTTCTTGCATGTAAGGTTGCTAGAATAGAAGTTTTAGAGCATAACATACATCCATATTACAAGAAATTTTAATCAAGTTGTTGATTCATATCCAAACTATGTACTAGATTGGCATTTGTTTCATAGATGATAAAGCATTCACAAACACATTTACACATGTAAATAAAATAATAAATAATCATCATAAGTGTTTTTAATTAAAATATAAGTCCAAAATGTGGTGTCATACTACATAATTTCATATACAAAAATGGGGCTTCCGAGCCGCCAAACTATACTACACGATCATAAAACAAAAAGTACACCCTGTTGGGAAATAGGGAAGACATGGGTTTATACCATTCACTTCGCACCAACAAAAGACCCACAGTGTTGGCCCTTTCGGCAACAACCTACGAACAGGTTGCAGTCTCACCTAAAACAGCTATGGGGTGCCGCAAAATCAGGTTTCTGCAAGCAGAAGAGGGATATTACTATACCTTTAGTCTTTAAAAACTTATAATCATATAACACAGAGCTTCGGCATTCATATATATAACTTCGCAGTTAGATAAACAACAGTGACTTGCTTAACCCTTTACTGGGAATTCACAGCGAAGCTAGTAATTTAACATAGATCTACTTATCATATTTATCTATTTATCAATGCATAACAGAACATAATAGAAACAACACAAAGAACCACAACACTAGATATAACATGGTTCATCCCCAGTCTAGGGGCTACGTCCACAGAACTGTGTTTTATTCAACTCTTTACAAAAACCACAGTTCTGATTTGTGCACTCAGCTGTAGATCCCTTCAAGTCCTTACAGCCGCGCAAACAACAGCAGGCCTCTGTGCACACAGCTGCAGATTTTCTTAATCACCCAAAACCCTCTGCACACACAGCTGTAGAGGTCGTCCACGCACACAGTTGAGACTTAACCTTTCTTACAAAATAGCCTTAGCTTTGCATCAGTTCATCTTACATCAAAAGCCTAACCTAACTTCTTTACAAGAGTGCCTATTTATACAATGCTCTATTACAAAACAATGGAATTAAACCATGGGCACCCCGAAACCCTAAACCCTGGACATAAACCATGGGTTAATTACAAAAAATAGGGCTTTGACTCAACCCCAACACCCCTAAGACTATTTTGAGTCGTAACTCCACTTACAAACTCCCACAAAAACCGTGGAGTTACCCAACTTAAGGATCATTAGGGTGCGCCCCCAATAGGCCCCTAAGACTCACTAGTGGCCCATCCCGGGACACTCTGCTGGTCTTCTGGCGGATGAAGCTTCTTTGCGAAGACAGTGAACTGATTGTGGAGACTGTGCATGATGTCATCAGCTGCTTTCTCCTTTTCCACAAACTCCTGCAATACTGCAGATGATACTTCCCTGGCCTTTTCCTGTGCGAATACATCATATTCCTTCAGAATTTTGAACTGGCTATCCACAACAGTACTTAATTCCAAAGCCTCACTGAAAAGTGGCTATATAGAATTTTCCAACTCTGTTACTTCCGCTCTGCACGACTCAATTTCCTGCTAGAGTTCACTACTTTGCTTTACCTTGAGCATTTTCTGCATAGGAGGCAAGGTCTTAATTTCCGCTTTCACTGCATCCAACTCTGTCTGACGCTGCCTGATGGTTTCTTGCAGCTGTCCTATTTCTGGATGTTCCTGAAGGGTTTTCTCAAGCCTCTACACTGTCTCCGAGCAGCTTTGCTGCGCTGCCCACAATATCTGAAATTTTCGCTACTGATGCCTGAATCTCTGCGCAGTGCTGTTCTCTGACCTCAGGTGGAATTTCTGGAGTGATGCGAAGTTGAAGCTCCACGATCTGGGTCTCATGTTCTGCTTTGAGCTTCTCAATTTCACTGCGAGACTATTGTGCATAGTCTTTCATCCTGAATAATCTTTGTTCTGGTTCTTCCACCAGCTGTAGGTCGAAGTCAGGAAGACTTTGACATGCCTCATCCAAAACTCGTACCAGTGTAATCAGCTTATGTTCTGCATCCCTCTTTCTCTGCTCCGTTGCCTCTAGCTGCGCTTCAAAGCCCTGCTGCTGACTTCTGGCATTTTCCAACTGTATTTGTGAATACTGGTCTCATGCCTAGATTTCCTTCATAATTGCTAGCTGACAGAGATGTAGCTCCGCCATAGACATTTTAGTGTAATCTATTTCAACCTTCATACTCATCTCCGAACAAGATGCTGCGTCATTTAATATGAGGGCTGCACTTGACACTTGGCCTTTGTTATCTTTGGCTGGCCATTGCTTGAGGTCTGGCTGCGCGCTTACTGGGGTACTGTTTGCTGCAGCTCCAGTCACTGATTTTTCTGTTAAGTCCTTCAGCTCTGAAATCTTGTTTGCTACACCAGTAAGCGCAGCAAGATGCATATCTGCAAACTGTGTCCACTTGTTAGTTAATTCTTTTGTAGACTTCGTCAGAGCCTGATCAATCTCCTCCAGCGTCACAGCAGGTTCTTCGTTAATACCTTTGTCCTTTGACTCTTTTTCTTTCTTTCTAGACTGAGGTTTGGTCACGTCCTTTACCTCTGGTGACTTTTGCTTTTTTGACCGATTAGGGTCGGAGGTAGTGTTAACTGAGGCTTCATCTTCATCGTCATTCCCACCATCTCCGCCCTGGTCACTTTCAGTCTGCTATGAGTCAGTCTGTTCTTCACTGTCCTCTGGTGGGTCTTGCTGCTGTGTGTGACTAGGGCCTACGCCCACATTGGTAACTTGGGGAACTGGAATGTGAGGTTTTTTCCCTACGTCTTTCAACCATTCAGCCGACCAGTGTTGAACTACTGTTCAGATGTCTTCCTCATTTACTACATATGGTAACTTGAACCATTGATGCTTTTGATCTGCGCGAGCCTGGATGAAAGTATGATGCATGTCGGCGCTGAAGGTGGATGCGCCGTCATATTGAGAGAATAACTCATTACTGAGCCGTGGGGTTTTTGTGATCTCATACGCGATACTTAGCATATAAAATGAAAATACACAGTTTGCCATTTGCTGTAGGGTTTTATCCTGGGAAACCCATAGAGATGTGTACCTAACTGCACCAGGCATGTCCGGAGAGATAGCAGCAAACTGCACCTCGGTAGGTTCTTTCCATCCTACCAGTGCGATAAGGACTAGCAACCATGAGCAGTGGAAGGGCCTACCTTTCTCCTGCGCGTCACGAGCGTCTTCAAGGCATTCCTTCACAAGGTATGTTACCCAGTTATGGTTGTAGCCTTCGGCACAATTCATAGCAATTCTAATAATCGAGGCAGGCACTTCGGTTGGTATGCACTTCCACATTATTTTGCATGCCAAGAGCTCAGCTGTGAAGCAAATGTTCTGTTCTTGAATCACGGAAGTGTGATACCTGCATTTCCCCTTCGTCAGGCCGAAGCGGTCCTTCATGCTTTGCGCGAGCTTCGTATCTTTGTGCTTTGAAGGAAATTCTATCCCTGGATCAGGCCCCGCCATTGGTAAGCATGTGATGCTATGAATGAGCGCGCCATTAATAGGAATTTTCTTGTCTCCTATCCAGAGGTGGCCATCATGAACTAATGCCAGCAGCTACTTGACCACTATGGTCACCTGTGTGCTGCGACCAAAATGGGGAACATCAAGCATCTTCAACAAACCAGCTTGATCCAAGCCAGCAGCCCACTCTTTTACTTCCAGTAGTGTCACTCCAGTCTCTTGATATTTAACAAAATGTAGGTATTGGGCTGGTGCGAATTGTGGGAACTTTCCACGATCATTCGTATCGTGGTCATCATACTTAAGCTAGTCTATTTTTCCTGTCATGGTCCCAACCAGCTGCACACCTGGTGGCAGCGAAGGGGTGCGTAGTGTGAAATTATTTGTCCACCAAGGTGGCTGAACTCCTGGTCGAACTGGGGGAAGATACGGTGGACGCTTTGGAGCAATGTTCTCATCTTCTGCAGGTGGGACCTCTGCTGAACCAGACGAAGCCATCTCGGGGTCCTCCGGTGTTTTCCCTGATTGCTTGTGTCTATCTTCGTTGTGCTTAGAACGCACTTCAGGATTAAACTTCTTACGGGTAGATCATGTCTGCATTGGCTGAGGCAGTGCTGGGAGGGTTTCTTCATAGGGCGCAGACGCAGGTGGAGGGGCGAGAATGTTCTGCAAACCCGTCTGTTCAAATTCTCTCAATAGGTCCTGAAGTTCGTGATCAGCTGACATGGGTTCAATTGTGAAACTCAAGGAAATGCGGAATATTATTTCCACGTGCCCGGGTGTCTCCTTATACAATCCATTGACCAAATCTACCATAATTGTGCATTGAAGGTGCCAAATCTGACAGAGATCCTGTTTGCACGGCGCTAGATTTTCGCGGATATCATTAGGACAGGAAATTAAGGAAATTAAAGTACCGGTGCCGCCAAATCGGCAGTATTCCAACGGTCAGCTTTTGGGCTGCGGCACAACCAGTACTGCAGCTGCGTCACAATAAGGACCATCGACACCATATTGACCTTCAGTACATCCTGGAAAATTCGGCGACCAAGCTATGAGCTTCAATCCCTTAGCTTTGTGTTCTGTCCAACCAGGTCGGTATTCATCTATTTCTTTGTCACTAAACACATTAGCATGACAAAGCCTGACCTCTGCATACCAGCTCTCTGCTACAGGTGCTCGGATATGTACAAACCTATGTACCCATTCTTTACGAGGTATATGCTTCCATGCTTCGTAACAGTGCTCCAAATGTTCCTGTGGGCTACTCTGCCCATCGATCCTACTTCGCACCTCCTGTGGCTGATCCAAAAATATCAGGCGAAGGGATTTCTGACAAGCTCCCCAACTAGGAATGTACTTCTTATGGCTATTCCACCATCTGGTTGTTGTGGCTCTGGGTGCTGAATCCAAAGTCCCCATCTTCTATGAATCTGGTATCTGTTTTGAGAAGTGTACAATAAACTGTTCGGGGGCTGTCAAACCATAAAAAATAGGTAAGGCTCTTGGCTGTGAGCTATGCCATCTGAGAGACTTGGTAATTCTAGCACATCTATGTCCATGTAGCTCATACAATCGGTTCTGCCAGTTCTCTAAACCATCATCTGATTCTGTCATACAGGAGTTGTCACACTGCCAATCCATGATACCTTCAGCAGTAGGGTCAACATAATCTTCTTCCTTAGCTGTGATGTTATAGATGTGCTCTAGAACATCCTGATCTTCGAATCTGAGTGGTTCTATGTACCTTTCTCCTTGTGAGGGGTCCAGTGGTACTATGACTCTCAAATATTTCCCTTCGAAGGTCATCTGTCTCTTCTTAAGGTTAATGACTGCATCATTGGCTAATGCCCACTCAATACCTAGCAAGGCTGGATAGGGGTTGCTGTTTTCAATGATCTCAATAACTTCAAAGTCTGCTACAGTACAGACTCCATCAATATCTACTGGGATACTAGGTAATTGTCCTAGGGGCACAATCTTTTGTTGATTGGCTAATCTCAACTGTATAGGGGACCAATCAAGGGTAGGTCTTCCCATTTGTTCCCAGGTTTTCTTAGTTAAGACATTTACCTCTGATCCTAGGTCCAAGATAACATCAGTCATATCATACTCTCCTATCTAAGCATTCAATCTCATTTCCTTTCCAGTTCTTCTGACTCTATTAACAATTTTTTCCTGACCAGAACTTTGCTGAGGTTCGCAAGAAGCAATAACTTTCTGCAATTCACTTAAAGCATTCTGATTTCATAAGAGCTTCAGGAAACTCTGTAAAAAGGAGGACAGTGTACTTACTTTATCTGTCGAAGATTCATGCGGCTGTGACTATGGCTGATATGGTGGTGCAGGTGATACTGATGTGCTAGGATCAGCAAAATCTCTCTTGGCTTCCATGAATGTCTCTTTTTCTCTTTCAATATCAAATGTCGGGACTTTCTCAGGGGCCTTATGAACCCAAGTCTTGTCAGGTAGTTTCTCCTTATTCTGTATGTGCGTTGTAGCTCCACTCCGTGTAACAACATTAATGGTTGGGGCAGGTCTTTGCTCGATGGAAATCATATGAATATTCTGAGTAGGGGCACTGTTTCTTTACTGAATCTTAGCTATCATCTGTGGGCACTGCTCAATCACATTATCTACTGATCGGCAATACCGACATGTCGTCATTGGGTTCCGACAGTCACAAGCTAGATGTCCAGCCTGGTTACAGTTATAACACACCACCTGACCTCGTCCTCTACCAGCCAGACCACTGTGACCCCGACCTCCAAAATCACCTCTACCTGATGCACCACTGCGGTAACCATAGCCATCATTGCTCTGTCCCTCATTCTGTACTTGATAGGCGTCGTAGGTGCGCTCTCTCATGAGGTCAAAACTTTGACACTCCTCTTCATTATGTCCTACTGACTTACAAAACTTTCAATAGGGGTTCTTGGGGACTTGCACATACCCCTGTAGCAAATAGAAATTCTCAGGTCAATGCTGGCTAGTTGTCGGACAGATCTCACAATATAGAACAGTAGGGTTGAACGGGTTTGGCACACCAGTATTCAGGTAATTTCTTACCACAAGACACTGTTCATTGTCATGACCTTCTGTCCGACATTGTGTGCACCAAACCTCTTCACGACCGGTTTTTCCTTGCTTCATATCACGAAGCTCCAGATCCATCGCTGCCAACTGCGCTTGGATTTGGGAAATACCAGAATTATCGTCGATAGGAGCTGTTTCAAGCTTCATCGCAATCTCTAAAGCCTCCTGTTGATCAGCAACCTTCTGCTGCATGAGGGGCGTTCTTATATGCGATAACAAAGCGGCAATGAACCACTCTTTGTGCTCCATAGGTCCAATGGTGAAACTGACTTGATCTAGCAGAACTTTGAACCGCTGATCAAAGTCCCACACTGATTCTCCTCGCCTCTGTTGAATCTCTTTCAATTCAGTGATATACTGCGACTCTGATTTAGGTTTCTTAAACTCTTTGATGATGGCTGCTTTAATATCATCTAAGGCATGACTCGGAGTACTAGAGAATTTCATGAACCAGGTCAAAGCCCGGTCTCTGAAAGAAGTAACGAGCTGTGCCCTTCTTACATCTTGATCCGTAATGTTCTTAGCAGTGCACACTGCTTCACATAAAAACCAGAACTGTTCTGGATCCTCTGATCCAGTTCCTTTGAAAATAGGGAGCTTAATGTGGGCCATAGTGGATCTAGGGGGGTTGGAGGGGGANGGGGGACTTACTGGGGTAGACTGACCTGCAACAGGAATACTTGGGCTAGGGTGACTGGTAGATTGCGACGGATTCTCAGGGATAATAGGTATGCACTGCGGGGTTACCGGGGGGTTTCCAATAGAAGGGGTTTCTTCGGGTTCTGAGACTACTGGACTTACGGGGGTAGACTCAGTATCCTAACCTAGGGTATATAACGAAAAATTTCTCTTGTACCTTTTTCCACTGTGCAGTAAACAACTTTGCTCGTCAAAGGTATTTTCACTTGCAAACATAGGTTAGTAATACTAAATCTAACAGTCTGATTCCAGGAGAAATATACCTTTTTCAGCTAATAGCATTTTAATTCTCAAACTAAATGAATTCAAAAACTTACCCCTTGGTCCTTTGAAGAACTGCCGTTCAGCTTCGCTAAAAGAGGTACTTGTGTCGACGGCAAACTCCGTCACAAATGCTTCTAGGGTACGCGTCGTCTAGAAGTCAACAGCGCGGGATATCTCGTTGTTCACTTGTTTCAATATATTAATTCTTACGGGGGTCCAAGTAGGAAACTGACCTTCTTCAAAGTTCGTCCATTGGTCTATTAACTTGGATAACCATTGGTGCAACTCTATGTGGATAGTACCAAAGAAAATCTCATAAACATCAGCAAAAACATACCTTTGTAAAAATTCATCTGCACTACGATGTGGACCTTTGTTTTCATGCTCAGCAAATTTTAGATAGGTCTGGTGAATCCAGTCGCCGATTTCTTGCACGGAGGGTCTCCAGAACATAACCCTTGAGGTATGACGTACACCCCTCTTGAGCAGATACTGAGTTCAACTGGAAACGGAACCAATTTGTTGGGCAATAGGGCAGACCCAGGTTTATACCATTCACTTCACACCAACAAAAGACCCACAGTGTTGGCCCTTTCAGCAACAACCTGCGAACATGTTGCAGTCTCACCCAAAACAACTATGGGGTGCCGTAGAATTAGGTTTCTGCAAGCAGAAGAGGGATATTACTGTACCTTTAGTCTTTAACAACTTATAATCATATAAAACCGAGCTTCAACATTCATATATATAACTTCGCAGTTAGATAAACAACAGTGACTTGCTTAACCCTTTACTGGGAATTCACAGTGAATCTAGTAATTTAACAGAGATCTACTTATCAGATTTATCTATTTATCAATGCATAAAAGAACATAACAGAAACAACACAAAGAACCACAACACCAGATATAACGTGGTTCACCCCCAGTGTAGGGGCTACATCCACATAACTATGTTTTATTCAACTCTTTACAAAAACCATAGTTCTGATCTGTGCACTCAGCTGCAGATCCCTTCAAGTCCTTAAAGCCGCGCACACAGCAGTAGGCCTTTGCGCACATAGCTGTAGATCTTCTTAATCACCCAAAACCCTCTGCGCACACAGCTGTAGAGGTCATCCATGCACACAGCTGTGACTTAACCTTTCTTACAAATTAGCCTTAGCTTCGCATCAATTCATCTTACATCAAAAGCCTAACCTAACTTCTTTACAAGAGTGCCTATTTATACAACGCTCTATTACAAAACCATGGAATTAAACCATGGGCACCCCGAAACCCTAAACCCTGGACATAAACCATGGGTTAATTACAAAAAAGAGGGCTTTGACTCAACCCCGACACCCCTAAGACTATTTTGAGTCGTAACTCCACTTACAAACTCCCACAAAAACCATGGAGTTACCCAACTTAAGGATCATTAGGGTGCGTGCCCCAACACACCCAGGTCTCTGAGCCTAGGAAGGAGAAGGGTGCTTATCATGATAGAACACTATGACTCTAGCTAGCTGAAGGAATAAGTGCACCCATGCGCGTGGCACACCCACCACCTGGCACTACATGCCCTCAGGTTAGTCCTCGACTTGCACCATGGGAACTCTATGTGTCAATCGAACAAAGTTTGTGTGAATGCTTTGGCGAATATGCTATGCATCCACACCCATGATCTCATAATCTCTTCCCCTCTATTGATGACGAGGGAAACCATCTAGATGTTTACATCCCAAGTATGCATATACATGACCAAGAATTAATATATGTCATCACACCAAAACCATGTATTTTTTATTTCATATATAAAAAAACACAAAAAAATTAATAATTCAAAAAGCAAGTTTGAGTTGGGATCGTTACCTATCTCTCCATATGCGGAGCCTAGTGGAATAGGCATTTTAGGGTCTCCACAAAAGTATATCCCCTCATAGGGGTAGTTGTCTATGGTAATGATTTTCCTATACCACCAGAAAAAGAAGTGTATTGGGTAGGGGTTGGCCACTCAACCCCCTCCTATTCTCTGCATGACATTCGCCCAGTGTAGCTGAGATAAATCCCAAGCACCGTCTAGGAAATCTCAACTCTTGGGCTTAGCCCTAGCACACACTCAAAATAGAAAGCACTCAAGATGGTTCCGAAGCCAAAGTTTGTCACCCTTCCCATCTTGCAGTCTATGAGTTGCTGCCTCATGTTTCTCAGCAGTGATCTACTCCAATCATAAATGGTAGGCCACATACACTCCACCACATAAAACATCAACGACCTAGAATCCTGGTGGAGGGATGCCAACCACACTATCCTTCCAAGTTCCAACAGTATGTTCTTTAGACCTAGGTTTTGGATCAAGTTCGTTAGGATTTGGCTCCCAACCTTTTCCATATTTGGGAAGCAATAAACAACAATGTATTCATCTATGGTGAGACTGCCTCTTGTCCCATGAGCTCGTAGGTTCACCACTTCCCCTCTGTGGGATAATACTGCAATGAAATAGATATCTTCAACCTCAATCCTGAGGGGCATACCATCTAGCTGGAATGCCTCTGAGTCAGGATCCAAATAGTCTACTAGCATTTGGAGTAGCCATGGTTTTTCCCTCAAGCTACCAAAGCTCTAGAACATATATAAACCGGAAGCCCTAAAATCTTGTTGATCCATTAAGTCATCTTGAGTGTCCTTGTCAATGTATTCATGATCACGTTCTCTCCACTAAAGTACCATCCTGCACAATAATTTCAAAGTTTCATTAGATTTTGACCTTGAATTTGTTATTTGTAGCCCTATACACGTCTATTTTCAAAACAGCTATGTACATACGTGGGTATCGTGATTTTCTCCACGTATGTCGAGCCCTATATGCAAAAAAGTAGTTCATTTCTGTGTGGGTCGAAACCGCCTATTTTGGGATGGTTTAAAGTAAAAGATTGACCATGAAAATTAAAAATAAAAGCATGAAAATGAAAGAGTGTGGCATGATGATCTACCTAAACCAGACGGTGTGTGATTTCGTGGACCGATTCTCATGGAATTAGCTTCTCAAGTTTTTGGTCCAAAAACAGTATGTTGGGTAAATTTCCAAATGGTATGGAAAAATACTTTTTTCACTATTTTATAGAAATTTTTTTGAAACTTTTACCCACTTTTCTATAGTTTGGAGCATTTTTTACCATTTTCGGACTGTTTGGCCTAATATTGTGTTGAAGGGGACCAATTTGAGCATGTTTTGACCGAATCTTTGATCCGTTCATCTTATCACATATATAATGTCTGAATTGGAATATAGGTTAGGATTCCACACCCTTTTGAATTTTTCATGGCCTTATGACTATTTCATCTTAACCTTAGGTATGAACCCATTCCATAATGTCGCAGAATATTCATGCTACTGTTAGAAGTGATATTGTGCGAATGGTAGAGATTTCCTATACATGGGTGCCCTAGTTAGACCTTATATTTCATTTGGTACCCATGTTGAGATTCCTCGTTTAGGTTGTGGGAGTCCCCTTTTTAGCCCCTCCATGTCCTTAAGCAAGAGCTTCATACTCCTCTTGAACTTTATGTTGGCCATTTCCCATAGGGACTCCCTTGTATATATCAAGTTGTAATTGCAATTCATGAGTTTTTCTTTCCTTATTGAGATTTATGTCGGCTCCCTACTTCAAAGTTATAAGCCATGTAGCCCAAGCTTTTCTTATGTCTATCCAAGTAGATACTTTTACATATCCTTTGTAGCTTGATCACCCCTTTACCAGGAGGACACCTTCCCTCATGTGTTGTTATCCTACAAATACTTCCTTGCATTGAGCATAGGTATGTTCCACTACTTAGCACTATTTTCTTGCCCTTGACACTCATCTCCTCCTAGTTATGTACTATAAAGCGCTTTTATACTTTTTCAAGTTTTTCAAAATTATTTGAAAAAGTCCATAAAAAATAAAAAAACATAAAAATCCTGTTAGCCTTTTTCTCCTTCTGTCTCACCCCACGGTTCAACAACAACACAATACCAAAAAGAACCACAAGAAATCATCCTGACATAGCAATCTCAGTCGGAAACACCTGCAAGGAAGGCGCAGTCTCACCTGAGACATCTAATGGGTAACTATCGAAACCACGTTTCCATAGTTAGCGAGGGATTATAGTCCCTTGGCGTGTGACCAAGGTGCTCGATGAAGGAAACATGACTGTGGAGTCTATTACTACATGACTGGGAACACCTGTATGTCAGCATGTGTGTAGCATGCCACTGTCTTTAACCTTAACAACTAACGCAACTTGTGTGATGCAACTAATTCCTTGCATTGACAGGCAGTGTGTGACTTATGCTATAACTTATAAATTTAAACATAAACTCATACAAAACATTCCAACAATGCTTTAAACTATCATTTATTCACCAATTAATAATATGGAGCCATACATTCAACAGTAAATCATCAATATACATTAATCAAATACTTAACATTCACATAATCACTCAACATCAATCAATCATTCAACAGAGTGTTGATGTATTTGTAACTTCGGAATGTATTCACTTGTATATCTTATGTATTGTACCCCGATGTTTATGCCGAGAAGTATCTGTAATGTGATTGAGTCATGTCATGCCCCGATGTTCTGATCGAGAGATTCAATAATGTAAACAAGTCATGTAAGTCATTGAGGTTAACCCTCCATTGTAAGTCGGGGAAATAGTCCCCACAAGTGAGTCAAGGTTAACCCTCCTTGTTGATCGGAGGACAAAGTCCCCAAAGTTGTGGGGCACTAGGCTTATTAGACTCTCTTAGAGATGTCGGCCCTGGTAAGTAATTGTTAAGTGAGTCTGACATGTTGGAGTGGACATTAAGTGAATGAAATAATATAAATAGAGAGTGAGCCTCTGTATTTATAACACACACTCACTCATTAGGGCACATGAGTGAGAGAGGAGAAGCTCTCTCAAGTGAGAGAGAGAGAATAGCTGTGGAGATCATCTTTTCTGTCTTTGGGTTTTACTACTGCCATTGCTGCTCATTCTATCTCTCAGGAAGTTGTGGGGTTTTCTCCTTTATGGTTTCCTTGAGGAAAATTCTTTGTGTCTCTTGTCTCTTGTGTTTATTGCTGTGCATGTTATTCTCTTAGATAAGATCCTGATATCATATTGCTCAAATGATAAAAATCTAACATGGTATTAGAGATAACCTAAGAAGAAGACACTATGTAGTTGTGGAAGCTAGGGTTTCTTACTTTTTGGTTCTCTCTCCACAATCCATCAACAAAAGTATGCTAGGCTGACTCTCCATTGAAGGGCGCATCTTTCTGTCGAAGCATAATTTGATTCCGGGCATTTTCAATTTTTGGTCTGGAAAATTAGGGATTTTAATAGAAGAGGAAATTTTTAGTGAGCCCGACATAAGAATTATCTTCTCATTAAAAACTAATTTTGGAGACCTAGGTCGATATTTTTGGTTGGGTGAAAATACAGGAAAGTCAAACCTTAGTTTGACCCCGGGGCTGAAAAACCCTAAAATACTGAAACTGATAAGTTTTGGTACATTTTCTATATCTCAATATTTAGGAAGTATCAGGGGCCAAAACTTTCATAGTTCATAGAAACATTCCTGATGTACACAGTGGCCAAGTTTCAGCCTCATATTCTCTATATTACATGATATATGATTCCTCCAAATTAGGGTTCCAACCTCTCCTAGGTTTCCTTCCCAAACAGGACACCTAGGGAGAATTGCTATATCTTGGGCTATGAAGGTCCAAATGAAATTTCTGAAGCTGTTCCATAAAGGGCATGGAATTTAATTTATGTGATCAAAGTTTCAAACCCAAATGATGAAACAATGACATGTGGCATTCTGTACAACTTCTCTATGCTGAACAGTCCTGAAACAGGTCACCTTGGGAAGAAGATGACAAGTCCCAATTGGTGAAACCAATTCTGCTCAAACATATGGTGTTGGAAATAATATAGGTGTGGATACCTTAGTGCAAAGTTTTAGACACAGAAGAGTAGTACTTTCAGAGATACCGCAGAAACAGTATCAATAATTTCTGCAGAAGAAATTGGAAAACTAGGGCTTTGTCTTCTAGCAGCTTCCCTCCAGTGTTTTCAGAAAAGGAGTACATTGGACAGCTCTCCTTGAGGATTTCTATTCTTCTATCCAATTAGATCTAAAATATTCCAAATTTTGAAAATTAGGGTTTCACTGACAAACCCTAGACCAACTAGCTCCGAAACCAGTGCGAAAACCTGAAATCGGTAAGATCTAATCTTTTGCTATCTTCATTTTAGGTTCTCATTTCAAAGTGATCTATCACATCAGCTTGATGATAAGCTTAGTGAATTTGAAAACTTCCAAGCATGGAAGTATATTATCTCTCTGAAGAAAATGAATTGGACATCTACATAAGTAGAGAGGTTCTAGTTCTAGAGGGAGATGAGGCTAAAAGCCTTACACAAGAAGAACTTGGTCAAGGTCAAGAAGATCTTTGTTGATTCAATCAAGGATCACCTTATACCAAAAGTGTATTCCCTAAAGACACCTAAAGAGATGTTTTATTTCTTGACCAAGATATTTGACGGGAAGAACATAAACTGAAAGATGACTTTGAGAAACCAGTTGAATAATGTGAAGATCCGGAATACAGAGACCATACAGTCATACTTTACAAGGGTCTCTCAAATCAAAGAACAACTTGAAGTGGTAGAAGAAGAAGTGGAGAATGAAGAAGTTGTGATAACCACCTTGAATGGCCTCTTGGGTTCATGGGATTCATTGATTCAAGGAATGTGTTCCAAAAGGAAGTGATTACTTTCAGCAGACTCTGGTAAGAGCACACACAAGAAGAAGCTCAACTCATAATAAGAGAAAAGAAGATGGGAGAAACTCAAGACAGGATTTCACGATTCAAAGAAGACACCTAAAGCAATGAGGAATATGAAGAACTAAATTCTTGAAAAGCCTCTTATCCATATTGAGCATTTGGATAAGAAATGATGCTATTATAAATGAAGAAGATGATGAAGCTAAAAGAAGGAGTCTACCCATGAAACAAATAAAGACAAGTATTCAATTGTCATTTCATGATATTGTTTCGTTATGCATTTGTTTATATTCAGTTGATTTATTATGCATGATAGAATGTTTGCATTAATGATAGTATACTACTAATATACAAGTGATGGGTAAGTAGCTCATGGTTCTATACAACTCTCCATTGCTACTTATCTAGAATGAAACCACTTTGCTGACATATTGGATTAGTGCACAATCTCAATGTTATCCGGGTAGAGATGGAAGGAATCTAGAAAGTTTCCGTGAGATATGGATGAATGTTGTATTGGCTAATATAGTTGCATGATAATATATTTACTCATAAGAATTTTCCATTATGAATACACCTTATGAAATGTTTCTAACCATACAACTAATGGATTTGACTTGTAGGAAATATTGCGTAAAATCTCCTATAAGCAAAGAAGGATGAGACTTGTTCCGAAGAACAAGTGACAACAGTTCAAGATGAAGAATAATATGACAAATGCAGGGACATCATTGATGCAGAAGCTTCCAGCTATTAAGAAGTATCCAATAAGAAAGGGAAGGAGAATACCAGTTCAAAAAGAATGATGTCTAGGATGCAATATCAAGAACTGAAGGGAAGTTCATAGTTCCATCATGTAGTAGATGGAAACATTGTGGGATAAAAGGAAAGATTTGTAGCACGATGCTTCTCATAGAAAGAAGACATAGAATATGAAGAGACATTTGTAGCCACTGGAAGTGAAGTCACATGACAAGCAGAATCATGTGTTCAAATGAAAGAAGGCCTTGTATGATCTCAGAAGACACCCATGGAATAACACATGCATGAGGAGCTTGATGAAGACAAGGTTGAAGATGAAAGCCTATAGAGGATGACAAGCTCACAGATGGGTGCAAGAACTTTTGAAAAGGTTCAAGATAGAGGATGTTGGTATCCAGTGCCCCTAGATGGATACATAGAATAAAAGTAGTAGAGGAAGCTACTTGTCACTCTAGTACATAATGTTTCATTGGATAGAGTACGAAAGGAAGAGGGAGAACGATGCTCCGCTTTAGAGGGAGTGACTGCAGAAGATCTTGAGGTTTGACATGATACAATAGAATGGATAGCTTATTGATGACTCTAGGATTTACTAAGAGTAAAGTGGATTCCAACCTTTGCTTCAAGGTTGAACGCGGAAGACCAGTGATGCTCCTGTTATATGTTGATGACTTGTTCCTGACAGAAAAGAGGAACTCATTAGAAGGAAACTTGCTGCTGAGTTCAAGATGAAGGAGTTGGATATGATGCACTACTAGGCATGAAGGTGTGGCAAAATATAGATGGAATCTCCCTGGGACAAGGGAAGTATGCAGTAGAGATCCTGAAGAGGTTCAGGATGATGGACTACAAGTCCATGACCACACCTATTGCATCGAACCTGAGACGGTTGATGCCACTATGTATCGTCAGATGGTTTGTTCCTTGATGTACCTGATATATATGAGACCCGATATTTTCTTTGTTGTGAACACATTGAGACATGTTCACCTGATTGTTGCAAAGCATGCAGTGAGGTACCTAAAGGGTACAGTTGATTATGGGCTCAAGTATGATATGAATAAGAAGATTAACCTGTAGGTTTATGTGGATTCAGATTGGGAAGTTCCATTGATAGGAAGAGCACTTCTTGGTGTAGCAGGAAGCAGTTATGCATGGTACTGAGTACAGCTGAGGCAAAATATGTTTCCACTTGCTATTTGGGAGGTAGTATGTTTCTTTTGAAAACTACTCTTTGATTTGGTTGAAATGACTTGAATTTTTTTATGATGCAGAGAGGAACAGTGATCTAGATAGAGATCTCTCGAAAGAGGGAGTTCTAGCATAGCTGATGAGACAGGTTTTCTGAGCATAAATCCTGGTGAAGCTCATAGGTGGCTCATATGTAAATGGTCATATAGGTTGTCCTCGGATGTAATAGGTCCTAGTGAATCTTGCAGGTTATCCTTGGATGTAATCAGCCCTGATTTAATTCTATGCTAGAAATGGCCAGAGTGAAGTTTGAGTGCTTCAAGTAGAAGCTTGGTGTTCTCCAGATCGAGGTTCCCTCCAAGGGGAAGTGATGATTCCATGAGCCATTCTGACATGGTGAGAGTATTGGTTCCTTCCATGGTCAAATGTAAGTGCTGATCCATTCTGAGGTGATTGAGGGATGTGTTCCCACATGATCAGATATAAGTCCTGAAGGCCATTCTCTGGGAGAATGGAGGAACCTGGTCAGTTACCAGGAATACTCAACCTAGAGTTGAGAACCATTCTGATTTGACTATGGGATGTGTTCCCACATGATCAAATATAAGTGTAGATCCCTTCCATGGATGGGAGTAGTTGTGTCCTACCATGCCACTGGTTGTAAGTGTAGTGCCATTATGATGTGATGTGTTTTTTTTTTCACATGGTCAGATGTAAGTGCAGAGCCATTCTAGAACGATGTGTTTACACATGGTCAGATGTAAGTCCAGAGCCATTCTGGCACGATGTGGTTACACATGGTCAGATGTAAGTGCAGATCCATTCTGGCATGATGTGTTTACACATGGTCAGATGTAAGTGCATATCCATTTTGGCGCAATTTGTTTACACATGGTCAGATGTAAGTGCAGATCCATTCTAGTGCGATGTCTTTACATATGGTCAGATGAGGTCGGATGTGAGTGCTGGGCCTTTCTGACATGGGTTTTGGATGTGTTTGTCCCATGGTTAGATGTGAGTATTGGGCATGCCTTTTTGACATGGTTCTTGGATGTGTTCCTCCCATGGTAAGATGTAAGTGCTGGATGGGCCATTCTGATGCGATGTGTTCTCACATGGTTAGATATAAGTGTTGAATATGTTCAAGACCTACATGAAGGCTAGGCCTACAACCAACATGAAAAAGGGCTGGCTCTGTAGAACTTCCTGCGATAAGAAGAATGAAGAGATAGCACCATTTGATTGAGATAGTGGAAGTAGTGATGATGATGATGATCTAGCTTTGATGATCCAAACTTATTGATGATGTAGTGATGATCTAGATCAAGTGATGATCCATAATTGATGATGATCCAGATCAAGTGATGATCTAGACTTGATGATGATCCAGTGATGATCCAGATCAAGTGATGATCTAGAATTAATGATGATCCAGTGATGATCCAGATCAAGTAATGATCCAGGCTTGATGATGATCCAGTGATGATCCAGACTTGAAGAAGATGACTTGACAATGAACATGAATTGACGATTAATATTACTTGAAGATGAAGATGAATTGAAGATGACTTGATGATGATCCAAATGATACACATAAGAAGACTTGTGCTAATAAATTGTGTCGAGAGAATACCTTCCTATTTAAGAGGGAGTGTTGATGTATTTGTAACTTCAGGATGTATTCACTTCTATATCTTATGTATTGTACCCTGATGTTTATACCAGGAAGTATCTGTAATGTAATTGAGTCATGTCATGCCCTGATGTTTCGATCGGGAGATTCAATAATGTAAAAAAGTCATGTAAGTCATTGAGGTTAACCCTCCATTGTAAGTCGGGGCAATAGTCCCCACAAGTGAGTCAAGATTAACCGTCCTTGTTGATCGGAGGGAAAAATCCCCACAGTTATGGGGCCGTAGGGTTATTAGACTCTCCTAGAGATGTCGGCCCTGGTAAGTATTTGTTAAGTGAAGCTGACATGTTGGAGTGGACATTAAGTGAACGAAAGAATATAAATAGAGAGTGATCCTCTGTATTTATAACACACACTCACTCATTGGGGCACATGAGTGAGAGAGGAGAAGCTCGCTCAAGTGAGAGAGAGAGAGAGAACAACTGTGGAGATCATCTTTTCTATCTTTGGGTTTTATTGTTGCCATTGGTGCTCATTCTATCACTCAGGAAGTTGTGGGGTTTTCTCCTTTGTGGTTTCCCTGAGGAAAATTATTTATATCTCTTGTCTCTTGTGTTTATTGCTATGCATGTTATTCTCACAGATACGATCCTAAGATCATATTTCTCAAATGATAAAAATATAACATAGAGGAAATAACATCAAAACCCATCTGGGAAAAACCATCAAGGTGCTCTTCATTTGGCATGAGAAATGGATATAGCACCTTGCAGTCTAGGACCGACAGACTATTCTTATGATATGTCTTTCTGACTCAATCGTCTTTCTCTCATGATCTCTGGTTTATTATTCTATCTACTAGTACTAATCTGCACACAACAAGGATCAACTCTTCTACTTACTTTCTGCACACTCAACTGCAAAGTGCTTATACCACTAGCGCTCTGTACACAGAGCTACAAGATCCATGGCTCAACAACCTTATTCCTCTACTAGACTCCTCTCTAATTCTTTCCTTATACCAGCCCTAACTTCCTTAACACAACTGAACCAAACAACAAAATGGTGAAAAACCCCCAGGGACCAACAACCAATGAATAACAAAATACAAACCACCAACACTTATACAAAATGGGTGCTTTCTATTTATAACTTATACATGACCACACAGGGTCGACTACATACTGCTCATCTATTACAGGTTGTATTCAACATTAAAAAAGTGTTACAAGCTGTCATGGACTGACCCAAGGCACTATTGTCCTGACTTACATATATTCCTTCATACATGCATTGTCCGTTGTCTTACACTAACTTTTAGAAGCCATGATATTCTTTACTGTCACTTTCTAGCCATTACTCATCTGCATTCCTGGAAGCTCGCCTTTCCTTCATTGCACGCATGTTCTATCCTTCTACACCAGTCCCTTTTCCTCATTCACGACCTACTTTCTTTCTCATTGTAAGTGCAACATTTCTTCCTTTCCTGCGCACCAAATTCTTCCTTGTGCACCTTTCCTGGCCCAACAGGCCCCCAACACTCACATTTGACTCATCCCGAGCTACTAAGAAAAAAGGGAAGTCTTCTCAAAATTTCCCACCCCAAAACATCACATTTATCCCCCAAAAATTTATGTCTCAAGCACCAGCTACACCATAGGTACAACATTGTCCTGAAATTCCTTCACCATCTGTTGCACCCTAGCAACTTCTATTGTTACTTCTTCTACTTGTGCGTCCAACTGCTCCACTTGGTCAGAACTGATATGTTTCGATGGACCTACCTCGAATGACAGCGTAATTGTTCCAAGTTTCTGCTGTAACAGCTGAATAAGGACTATGATTTGTGCTGCTTCTGACTGGTGCGCTTCAACTTTTGCTTCCATAGTTCACTCTTGGTCACGAAGCTCCTAGAATTCCTGCTACAGTCATTTGACCTCAGTCATCTTGGTCACCTTCTCTTGAAACAACAACTTCTTCAGAGTATTCCTTTTTCGCAGCAGTTTTCTCCTCATCTTTGCTTATTTTATCCCTTATGTTTTCTGTTGTCGTGTCTTCCAGAAATGATTCCCATATCATGTAAATGACTTCTACTGCCTTGGAATAGAATGTTTCTCCTTTACTGATCTTCATAGCAGCCTCAAATTATTCTCTTCTTCACTCCTTGAGCACCTCAATAGGTTTTCTCAGTACCTACCTTTCTTAAAGGTCTTCAACCTGCTTCTTCAGGTCTTGTGTGATCTATGCCAGCCAAAAAACCTTAGCTGTTAAATCATTGTCTTCACGGCCCGCTTTAGGTGGGAACTCTGTGATTGTGCTTTTGATAGTTTCAGCTAATGCTATGTGGCTTTGCTTGTGTGCCACAATTTCTTGTTCTTTCTCTGCAAGGAGGGTGATGTGCCCTTGAATTTACTGCTCTCTTTCCTTAAGGAGGGCCTTGTGCGCCTTCAACTTCCTTTGTTGTTTTGTTGCATGATAGGTAACAACATTTTCCCTCATCCATATTTCTGACATGACTGCATGTTGTACTTCATAGACTTCACTCAAGTCCAACTTGGAGAATTTGACCTACAGTGTGTCAAATTCCTTGATAACATCATCAAAGGAACTCGTGTCTGTCCCTGTTTCCACTGCACACCCCTAAATTTTTACTTTGATTGACGCCACTAGCTTTTTTTGACAAATGGGATGTTGGGATCCATGCCATATGTCTTAGCCTCAATAGTGGCCTTGACCTCATTAATGGCCTCTATCAACTTATTAAGTTGGTTCCCAAATTAATCAACTATGCTTACCTATTGTATTTTCAGGATGGCAAGGTTGTCATTTGTGACCTTAGTGACAACATTTTCTAACTCGTGAATATCATCCTCAGTCAACATGTCTGTTTTAGCTGCTCTGTCAGATTTCCTCTTCTTGTGTTGTGACCTGCATTGCTATTGCTGCATTTGCATTTGGGTCTGGAAATTCTCTTGACTAGGTATGCACTCTGAATCACCATGATTAGAGAGACCATCATCATCGTCGTCGTCGTCTTTTTCTTCTTGCAACTGGTTATCTGGACTGCCGCCTTCATTGTTTCCTTGACCACTTCCTTGGCCAATTCCAGTATCACCTCTGACACCAAAATTTGTACCTTGTTTAGCTGGTGGGTCTTCTTCATTCTGGTCTGTAGGCAGTGGCTCCACCAGTGGGCCATGCCATTCATCTGACCATTCTCAGACAATTGCATCCACATCATCGTAAGTGATCATAAACCCAGCATTGTGCACTTGTTTTGTTGGGTCGTTCTTTGGCTCCAAAACCATATTATGCATGTTAGACTCAAAATTTATGAAGGCCACATACCTATGCATGTTATATCCCAAAATGACACATCTTTTCCTGTGACCACTTTCCCATGATTTCGTCGCATGTCGGCACTTCATGAAAGTCACTGAATGTCACTGAAAAAACACCTATCTTGGAGGACCCATATCTTGAGTTCTGTAACTTCGTTTGACCTCATTTCTACACCATTGGAAAGGTATTTCAGTTAACTAAAACTTTCCAGAAGACACCAAAGTCTAAAAATGCCCAAAAATACCTTAAAAATGCGTTGTTTTGTGTATTCACAACTCTCCTTATATGCAACTCGCGAATCACTCGCGACTCTTGTGTTTTACAAGTCGCAAATGGCTATATTCGCGGGTTGCTCTTATGGAAACTCACGGATCATTCATGGGTTGTCCTCCTTCATAGTCGTGAATATGTCTCTTAACATTAAAACATAAAAACATGCCTTTCGAGTTAGTTTGGGTAGTTATGCAACTGACTCCTTCAGTTGTAACCACTTTGTCTTCGCCCCTATCTCTCCTTAGCATATAAATAGAGGTAGAGAGGTCCATGAAAGGGGACTTGAATTTTTGCACTATTATGCTAGAGGAATTGGAACTCTCTTTGCCCACACCTTTGCCCTGGAGGTCTTCCCCTTGTGTTGCAGAGATTGGAGGCTGAGTTCTTTGGAGAAGAGAAGCAGCAGAACCAGATCAAGGTTTTGTGAGGTGCCAAACTTGAAGAGAAGGTATACTTGTACTTGTTTTCAAGATTAATAAAGATGTGATGTCCTTCTTCTTCCCAAATTATTGTTCAATGTGTGATTGAATATCTGTTTATGATCATATGATGATGTTATTCAGATTATTATTTCAGATTTGTTTGATTATCATTGTTTTATATGTGGTCATAATGGTTTGAGGAAGGTATAATTCGTTTTGCAGGTCTCTTGGAGCGAGAGGAGCAAGAAGAGGATTGAAGAGAAATCTTGGACCAGCCTTTAGTTAGTCAGGTGTGGACCTTTCTCATCTCTGATCTTGCTTATATATGCTTGCTGAACATTGTGCATCTCTCTTTCAACCCCAGTACGTTGATGGCCTCTTAAACCCTAGCCATAGGATACTTTCCTTTACAACAGAACTGGCGACTCCGCTGGGGAGAGCCTTGTCTGTTTGGGATTTTTCACTTGATTTCTTTCAGCTTTTGCATTGTTTCAGGTCTTTCTTGCCACTTAGGAACACCTTATAAGTCTGATAGCAAACCTTCCTTGCCTTCCTAAGGCAGTTTGTTGATTCTTTTTTGGGATTTTTCTCCCTATTCGCGAGTTTCTCTTTTGAACAGTCGCGAATACTTGCTTGCATTCGTGGGTTGCTATACTGAACAGTCGTGAGTCATTCGCGGGTTGCACTTATAGACAGTCATGAATGCCCCTTTAAACAATGTTTTTTCCTCTTTTGTGATTTTTCTTCTGTTTAAAGGTGTTTTGGGTAGGCCTTTTAGGGTCCTCTGCAGATGCATGACTCTAGGGAGTTAGTGTCATCCTTTTTGCTTGTTCTCTATCTATGTGGTAAGCCTTTTTATAGAATTAGGGTTTGTTCTTTGCTCTTTCCCCCGTCTCCTTTGCTTGGTTTGATTTTTGGCCTATGTTTTTGATCAGCCTCTGTTAGTGATCTTTGTTTGATTTCAGAAGCTTGTTGGTGTTGGTTTCCTTCTTCTTTTGTTGGTTAACTTCACCTTGCCAAAATAGTTGACTTGTCCCTTGTACAAGCCTTCCTTCCAAGTAGGGTTTATACTGACTTTAGGGCATTCTAGGGTTTGTTTGGTGGTTGTATAGAAGAGTTCCTTTTGCTGTTGTTCTTATTATCTGCATGCTTTGCTTTGTAGGTAGTTTTCTTTTGCATTTATAAAAGAAAATTAAAAAGAACTTGTTTTTGTTGCTTTCCCCCTTACCTCTTTCTTTGGCTTGACCTTGTTGGACAAGGTACTGAGCAGCCTTTGTTTGTAGGTCTAGATTGATGCTTAGGACTTCTTGACCTTTGTTTATTTCAGTCTTTTTGCTCAGTCTTTTCATTCCAAAGTTGATGGCTTGTTTACTTTTGTGAGCTTTCCTTTCAAGAGAGGATTATATTCAACTTTAGGGAGACCCAGGGTTTGTTTTTGGGGTGTAGAGTAGTTGTCTATTTGCTTTGCTTTCAGTACTTGCTTGCATTAGTTGATAGGCTGATTTTTATTTTGCATTTAGAAAAGAAAAAGACAAAAACACATGTATTTGCTTTATATGCATGTAGATTAGGTTTTAGTCTAGATTGCATATCATATCTTTGTTTTCGGAAAAAATATAAAAAGATTTGATCTTTTTGGCTTTCAAGTTTCCTATTTGAAAATATAAAGAGATTAGTTTTTGCTTTTTGCATTTTTATTTCTCTTTGCTTAGTCAGTTTTGTTTCAATTTCGAGTCAAAACACCACATAAGTTTCATGCCATTTACCCTCTGACTAATAACAGCCCTTAAAATAAACGATATAATTTTAAAATTTACTAGTAAGTTTTATTTTATAGGGTCATACACCAACTAGCTTAGGCTAGACTTGTGGGTTAGGGAGTTTAAACTCCCCACAAGTGTTAAATTTTAGACGTAGTTGGCCTATCACTAGGTAAATCCTTTTCTACTTTGATTGTATCTGGGAAGCTCCTCTCAAACAGGAGTTAAGCACTAGGCCGCATGGAGGCTTGGACAGAGGAGATAACCCTCCGAATCCTTGTCAAAACATAACCCAGGACTTTTACACATCTGGGGATTCTGTCCTAGACAGAGTTTCGGGCTCAGCTACCCTGCCCATGCGTACGAGTTTGGCTGACGACTGTCCCCCCAGACTGTCAAATTAGTTAAGGCAGCCTTTAGTCTCTTTGACATCTAGGGTTCATACACAAGTAAACCAGAAGGTTATTTCTGGTTGACCTTGGACAGACTTGGAAGGTAACCCTTGTGGAAAGTGCAGGAGGGTGGTGGGTGATTCCTTCGCTTGTGCCTGAGAACCCCTCAAGGACGCCAAGTAACTGTTCATCAGCTTTCTTTTGGAAAGTACATCTTATACCTATTTGTCTGTTTGGGCTTTAGGAATTTTTAGTGAGTGCTGTGTGGTTTGTCTGTACTTAGTGGGCCTTTAGGTGTCTTCTTTGTAATTTTGGTTGACCATCAACCTCAGACTTTGTCTCTTGTTTGAAACTATGGCTAACACCCCTTTGAACACCAGCGAAGAGATCCCTTTGCTGGGAACTCCTTGTGCTATTCCTCTCACAGGGAATGTTGGTGTTCCCTTGATGGCCACCTTGAATCTTCCGGGATTCACCCTAGGGCTACCGGTGTGTTTGTTTTCCACTCCAACTATCCTGAATGCTCCTGATGCTTCCCAAGTAAGATCCTTATATCAAGGGAATCAAAACACTGCTACCTCTTCACCTGTAGTTAGTTCTCCTCCTCCTTCTACCTCATGCGGTGAAAGTACTGATACTAGTAACCGACAGTCTAAAAGGAGTAAAAGAAGGAGAAATAGGAAGAAGGCACATAAGCAGGGGGGCACCCGTTCAACCTCTGCAAGTCAAGTTGAACCCCACCATCCAACCTCTGGTGTTCACGCTGGTAGGATCTTTCAAACCTTTCCAGGTCATGTCAGATCCGGTTACTCAGCCTCTGGTGTTCAAGCTGAGTACACCCGTTCAACCTATGGTTTTCAAGTTGAACATCCCCATCCAACCTCTATTGTTCAAGTTGGATCTGTCCATCTAGCCTCTTGTGTTCATGCTGGTGAGATCCTTCAAACCTTTCCAGGTCATGTCGGATCTAGTCACTCAGCCTCCGGTGTTCACGTTGAGTGCACTAGTTCAACCTCTGGTTTTCAAGTTGAACCTCCCCATCCAACTTCTGTTGTTCAAGTTGGATCCATCCACCCAGCCTCTGTTGTTCACACTGGGGGCACACACTCAACTGCTGCAAAGCATGTTGATCTTAACCATTCAACCTCTGTTGTTCATGTTGATGGTGCCCGTCCAACCTCTGCAAGTCAAGTTCAACCTAGTCTCTCGGCCTCTGCAAGTCAAGCTGGGGGCAGTCTCTCAGTCTCTGTAGTTCAAGCTAAAGATAATCTGTCAGCCACTGCGAGTCATGTTGCAACTGTTGCAAAGACTACCCATTCAAAACAAAAGCTCAAGTTTCCTTGTAAGCTTTGTGAGGGAGATCACCTTACTTATAAATGCCCTTCTATTGCGGAGGTGCGAAGAGTTTGGGTTCATGGTCATCCCGTTTTTGAACATTCTGGAGTCTCTCAACCACCAGCCTCTCTTAGTGAGGTTGGATCCAGTCACCCCACCTCTGTAGTTCACGCTGGGGGAAAACTCTCATCCTCTGCTAGTCATGTTGAGAGAAAACAGTCATCCACTGCTAGTCATGTTGACTCAGTTGAGAAAACTAGTCGTTCGAAGCATCATCTTAAGTTCCCTTGTGTGCTATGCAAGGGAGATCACCTTACTCATCTGTTCCCTGCTATCCCAGAGGTGCGAAGAGTGTGGTCCGAGACTCATGGATTTCATTCTTCTGAACACCCTATAGTTTCTCAACATTCTACTCAACCTTTGGTTGATCAAGTGGTCAAACAAATCTCAGATTTGGTTGATCCCACTCTTCTTTCGGAGAGTGTTCCTCACGTGATTGAACCAATGTCATCTTTGGTCAATCCCACTCTCCTGTCGGAGAGTGATCCTAATGTGATTGCACCAATGTCATCTTTGGTCAATCCCACTCTCCCTTCGGAGAGTGACTTTCATGAAGCGGTTGAATAGATTCCATTGTCGATCAATCCCACTCTTCCTTTGGAGAGTGAAGCGTCTACTAGTCACGTTTTCTTCACTGCCAGTTCAGAACTTACTGAACAAGGGGGCACTGAACTTGCTTCGGATCAACCCCCACCAAGATCTCGGATTGCTTCCTTTGATTGGGATAGCCTAGTTGAGCCGCGCCTTCCTTTCGCTGCACCTTTCCAGATAAAGGTCAAAGTTGAACCTTATACGATTGCTCATTGTATTGTTGATGAAGGAGCCTCAGTTAGTATTTTGTCTGCTCGTGCTTGGCGAGGCATGGGATCTCCCAGCCTTGTGTCGACTGCTAGTCAGTTACTGGAATTTGATAGAAGAACTTGTATAGCCTTGGGAATTCTTGCTCAAACACCTGTTACTTTGGGTGGGAAGACCGTCTTAGTTGACTTCATGGTATTAGAAGACCCCTTGGACTTCAACATGCTCCTTGGACGTGATTATGTCTATGCCATGCAAGCTGTGGTGTCAACATTCTTTCGTGTGATGTACTTTAATCATGGCGAAGAAATTGTCACTATTGATCAGTTGGATTTTCTTGATCCGTCTCCTGACCCAACTAGAGACCAGGTCTTTCCTTTATTGATTCCTAGTGTTTCTGTAGACACAACCCTGCCAAAGGTGAACTATGTGGCCTCTTGTCCTTTGTGTTCAATTGCTACTGAGAAGCAGCCTCTGTTTTCATGCTTACCTTCTCGGGACTTGGTCCCTGCAGTTGATCGAGTGAGTCATCCTATACAAACTGTAGAGCCTTCTCTCCACTCTGTCGATCCATTTGAAAGTTTAGACATGTGTCCTATCTCGGATGATCTCCTTCCTTTGGATGAAGTCTTCCTAGATTGTTTGATACAGTCTGACCTTCTTTTGGATGTTGGTTCAGTTGTGACTAAGTCTAACCCTGATTTTCCTAGTAAGTCTGACCTTTCTTCTTATATTGGTCTTGTTGAGTCTTTTGACTTTTCCTTCGAACAGCAAGTCAGTGATCCTGATGAGTTTGATTTTTCTTATGAATTTTTCAACTCCTATGATATTGAGTTTGTTCATGCAGACTCTATCTCCCTTGTTGATTTTTGCTCTCCTTCTGAGGTTGATTTTATTGATTATAAACCCTCGAGCCTTGGTTCTATAGAATCTTCTTCGGTTGATTCTGCCTTGACTTTCCCTTTTATAGAAGATAGCAAAGTCACACGTGTTTCTGCCAAAGTGACCCGCATCGGATCATTTCTTCTGAATATGATTCTGATGTTGTTGTTTCTTGGAGACAGGATTTTTAGTTGGATTCACAACTGTTTACTGGCCTCACCTTGTTGTTCAAGTCGTAATTGCATTTGCATGTGCCCTGCTCGCGCTCATGAGCCTGATGTCAGCTTCCACGCTTTTAGCTCGTTGTATAAGCCCTCATATTTGTTCTCATCGTCGCTAAGCCTTGTATTATTTTGCCTTTGCAACTTGACACCCTTTACCTTGAGGAGACGTTCCCTGAGTGTCTTTATCTTGCTCACTTTCCTTGCATTATGCATAGGTTTGTTCCTTGCGCTTGGAACTAGTTTCGCCTGCCTATGACACTCGTCTCCTCGCATTTAGAGCATTCTTTCTGCTCTCCTTCGAGCTCGTTAAAAACAGTAAGGAGGCCGCGAGTTGACTTTTTCAGACTCGTTAAAACTTCACGGGGAATATTTTGAGTTTCTTTAGGCCCAAGTCTGACTCCTCAAAATAGACTTGACTGCTGAGTAAACTTGTCCATTCAGGCTCGTTAAGAATATGTGAATGGGTATCCACATTGGTGGTAGGTTATCTCTTTCTAGGACCATGTGGAATAATACGAGAAAGGATCCCTCTCTTTTCTACTGAATTGAGAAGAGTATCCTCAGGCATAGGTTTATCTCTTTTCTGGACCTGAGGGACTAAACTTACAGAAAAGGAATCCCTGGTATGAGCTTAGTTTTCTCTTTTTCGTGCTCTAGACCAAAACATGAAAAAGATTTCGAGTGTACTTTATGTCTTTGTCATGCTTGTTAAACCCTAAAGAACAAAGCATAGAGTTTATTGTTGTAAGCTCCATTTCTCGTAATCAAATGGATATTTCCGAGTGATCTTACCTTCCTTCAAACTCTTTAAACTCAGGCTATATGCTGCTTTTGAAGGAGCGTTGGGTAGGTGGTAATTTAACCTTTTTCGGACCTTCCTGACTAATTACAAAAAAGGTGCGCCTTTTCTTCTTTGGAAGTTAAGAGAGTTCTTCTTTGGTTTGTTTTATACTTTTTTGAGAGAGACTAAATTGTACGAAAAAGGACCCCCCTGGAGTCTTCTTTGGAGTTTTCAGACTCTCTAAACTATGAAAACACCATCGAGCATGTACTAGTTTGGGCTCGTAAAATCCATGAATTAGTGTTTTATCAAGCATTCTTCTTTCTTTTCTTCGAGCTTGTCAAAAAATGAAGATGGTCCCGAGTTTGCTTTCTTGGACTCGTTAAACCTTTACAAGAAAGAAGGGAAGGGGAAGGTTATTTCCATGTCTTTTATATCATGGCAGCAAGTCTTGTTTCCTTGAACAAAGCACTAGTTTTGAGTCTATCAACAGTTGGGTCCTAGTATTTTGACCTTATCCTGATTCAGAGTTTTCTTACTCCTCCAGTTGATCTCTTTTCCAATTATATGGGGAATCTGTTAATGTTTACTACATTGCAGATTTGTTTCGTTGGTCCTATTTTGTGTCAAAAGCTGCCTAAGTCACTTTTGTGTCGTGCTCCCTGTTCAAGGATTAAACCTTTGTCGGCCATTCTGTAGCTGCCTTGACCTTTTGTGTCGGCCATTCCCTGGTATCAGTTCATTACATCATGTCTTCGACGTTCCTTGTCATGAAATTCAGTACCAATTCCAGATCCAATTAGTCTTTGATTTACCTCGTGTTAGATGATGAAGGATGCCTTAATGCCTTCCTTCCAACGGATCTCTTCCTATCGACTGCAACACATCTTGCTATGGGAACGAGATTTAGAGTTTTATGGCAGTACCTTGGGAATTGTTGTCCTCAATGGCAATTTTCCTCGCTATTGGGTAGCGGGAATACCTTAATGTCTCCTACTCGATAGATTCTTCAAGTGTTCGACTTCAAGTCCTTGTAATCACACTTGTTAGAATGTACTAGGTACCTTGGGGACCATTTTCATTAATGGTGGTTCCCCTCACGTTAGTTAACGGTTTTCATTATTGACCGGTAATCAAACAGTTTCCTCCATGTTCGACTTCAACTCTTTTATTCGCATGGTTAGGATTCGTACCTTTTTTGGGCGGTTTGGATTGAAGACCTTGGGCGGTTTGCACAAGATCTTGTTACATTTTATATGACATTTTGCTAAGACATAGATCCACCTTGTATTTTTGTGGCTATGATCGATTGTTGAGCATGGATTCACCTTGTTCATTTGTGGCCATGGCTCCTTTAGATTTGATATGGCGCCTTTTTCCATATTGAGCGACCATGATAGTTTCATCAGTTATACATATGTTGGATCCGCCTGTATATTTATGGAGATGATTTGTATATGGATGTGTATGTCCCAGAGATCAGTTTTTATGACATTGATCTATCTTTCAGGTACCTTCATTTGAGCCTTTTGATCTTGGATTCTCTGCTCTCTCCATACTCAGCTGTTTCCTTTATAATGTATTTCGGCTATCATATTCCCCTCTAACCTCACACATTAGGGGGCATCTGTTATAGCCCAAAATTACACATCTCTTCCTGTGACCACTTTCCCATGATTTCGTCGTATATCGGCACTTCATGAAAGTCACTGAATGTCACTGAAAAAACACCTATATTGGAGGACTCATATCTTGATTTCTGTAACTCCGTTTGACCTCATTTTTGCACCGTTGGAAAGGTATTTCAGATAGCTAAAACTTTTCATAAGACACCAAAGTCTGAAAATTCCCAAAAATACCTTAAAAATGCGTTTTTTGTATTCGAGACTCTCCTTATATGCAACTCGCGAATCACTCACGACTCTTGTGTTTTACAAGTCGCGAATGGCTATATTCGCGGCTTGTCCTCCTTCAGAGTTGTGAATATGTCTCTTAACATTAAAACATAAAAACACGCCTTTCGAGTTAGTTTGGGTAGTTATGCAACTGACTCCTTCAGTTGTAACCACTTTGTCTTTGCCCCTATCTCTCCTTAGCATATAAATAGAGGTAGGGAGGTCCATGAAAGGGGACTTGAATTTTTGCACTGTTATGCTAGAGGAATGGGAACTCTCTTTGCCCACACCTTTGCCCTGGAGGTCTTCCCCTTGTGTTGCAGAGCTTGGAGGCTGAGTTCTTTGGAGAAGAGAAGCAGCAGAACCGGATCAAGGTTTCGTGAGGTGCCAAACTTGAAGAGAAGGTATACTTGTACTTGTTTTCAAGATTAATAAAGATGTGATGTCCTTATTCTTCCCAAATTATTGTTCAATGTGTGATTGAATCTCTGTTTATGATCATATGATGATGTTATTCAGATTATTATTTCATATTTGTTTGATTATCATTGTTTTATGTGTGGTCATAATGGTTTGAGGAAGGTATAATTCGTTTTGCAAGTCTCTTGGAGCAAGAGGAGCAAGAAGAGGATTGAAGAGAAAGCTTGGATCAGCCTTCAGTTAGTCAGGTGTGGACCTTTCTCATCTCTGATCTTGCTTATATATGCTTGCTGAACATTGTGCATCTCTCTTTCAACCCCAGTACGTTGATGGCCTCTTAAACCCTAGCCATAGGATACTTTCCTTTACAACAATGCATTATCGCATGCCTTATTCTTTGGGTGCACTTGATAACGTCACCCAACTCCTCGACGTGCAGAAAAAACTAAAATTTATTATTCGTCTGGAGGGTTTTTTTCTTCTTCCTTTCCCATAGCTTCTAATACTTTGCACCAAGGAAAAGTAATCGGACATCCACCTGCTAGTAGTCCGACAGGTTGGACCACATAATGAATGATATCAGGATGAGAATCCAGGAGTAGTGAAACTTGTGATTGGGATCCTCCTATGCCTGTTGTGCATCATCTATCATTTCATTAAGAAGAAACTACAACCAATTAAAAATGACTCCTTGTCCGCACAGTTCTACAAGCTCTACTGCTCCAGCAGTACATTGATTTTCCCTCATATTGCACAACAGTTTACAAGATAGAATCTTTGGGTCGAACCACACTATGTTGTCCTCAATAGGGGAAATCATAAATCCCCTCCCCACGCACTGAAGATTGTAATTATACTCCATCTTGGTGGTGTCTTTGCTGTTCAAATATAGCGTCAGGTCTTTCCTTATCTTTGGCAGACCTGTTATTGAAGAAATAAGCTCGACGTCAACCAGGTATGGTCGATCAAGCCATAAGCACCCCCTATGAAAACAAACCAGAAGATGGTTCATGTATGTGTTAACCTGCAGACTATGGCCGAAATGCGGCATGAACAACAAGTCTGATAGTCCTGCGTTGGCGACGCCAGTAGCCCACTACATTGGTACTAGGACCTGTGCCCTAGTAGGTATGACTTCATTCATAGTCATGTAATTTCTTATATCCACTACATACTATAGCCAAGTGTCGACATATTCAAATGTCAAGTTGGAGATCTTAGGCATCGGATTCTTTAGTAGGGGTACATCATTAGGGATTCAAGGTGAGAGTAACACCATGGAATATTTCTTTGGAAGCGTCACCTGCTCTACATCAGTTCTCCTTAGCTAAACATAGTGCAAGAAGTCTTATTTTTCCCTCCCATCATCTGCGTCTCTATGAGGTGGTGAGTCCTCTCCCATGAGGGTGTCCTCCTATGGGTCTTCATCCATTAGTTCTTTCCCAGGGTTATCCACAATGACCTTGGCCTTACATTTCCTTGATGGTGTTGGTGCAGACTACTCTCCAGCTAGTTTTCTTACTGACCTGTCATGGCTCCATGACTGGTGATGCAGCTATGGCTGTATCTGGTAGTCTCTGAACTAGGTTCGGGACAAGGCATGAACCAGGGGTCAAGATATTGGTAGGGGTTGGCGCAAGGACATGCATCTTCCTTTTTCATGCCATCTAATCAAGCTCTGGCTGGTGTATTGTGGGTGACTGTAATTCTTCCTCAATTGGGTAACCTATGCTAATAGTTGTGTCAGATAGCTCTCTATCACTAGGTATCTCTATCACCATGTGTATTGAATCACTAACAAAGGAATGATAGGGTTCAGCTCTATAAACACTCAGCTCTGGTTCTCTCTCACTCTCTTTGTGTTCGTAAAAGACTACTTGATGGCGAATCCTTGCATTTATACCCTCCAATAGGTCCTACAGTAGTCACGTAATGTGAGGTTGCAGTCTAATCGGTCACATGAGTTTCTCGGCCAATGTGTTCCTTCATTAACATGGAAACTCAAGTGCTTCACTGTATTTGTCAGTACAGTTATGGAAGTTATGTCTAGGATGACTGATGGGGCCAAAAAGCATGTCGTTATTCTCCTCATATCATTTTGAATTAATGACACTTAGCTGTCGTAACTGCCTCAATATTTTCTAGATATTTACACTTTAATGTCAGCCAAACTGTCATTTCCTCTTTTTGCAGCTGTTTCTTCCTTTTACTATGCTTTTTTCTTTTCATTCGCTTGGCGCTTTTTCCTGTGCTTTGCACTAGTTCTATTGCAGATGTGCACCATAAAAGTTTATGTCTTTCGGCCTTTTTTTTTCTTTTGTCGCGCGGCATGTAGGGAAACTCTAGCTAGGGATGTTATGAACGTCATAGTATGGTTTTAGGAAACTTCCATTCACCATACCCACGACATCCATACCATCTAGTTTCTATAGTTTTACTTCTCCCGCATCAGTGATGTGCACGGTCACATATGGTCCTAGCCAATTCATCTTCAACTTGATTGGATGTTTTAAAAATTTGTTGTCATACAACAACATAAGTCCTTCAAATTTGAATGGCTTAACTCAAATATGGAGATCATGCCATACATTTAGTCGCTACTTGTCAAATGTCTGATTAAATCCTGTGATCAAGAGTTCTTCTTCCATCTGTACGAGCTATGACAACCTTTGTTCAATAACATCTCCATCGGTCATATCTATTAGTGCAACAATTCTTAGTTTCAGTACAATGTACTCCATTGGAATAACAACTTCCTATCCATATACTAGTCTGAATGGAGTGTGCCCTGTCAGTCACTTTCCAGTTGTATGATACGCCCATAGCACAACTGAGACTTTCTGATCCCAACCATCTCGATGCACATTCCATACCTCAGTCAATGCATTCTATAGAATATTGTTGAAAACTTTGACCATTCCATTCACCTGAGGATGGTAGGGATTCATCTTCTTATGTTGGATCTAAAATTCTGCAGTCAGCTCAGCAATCACTCTGTTCAAAAAATGCGTACCTTGGTCACTTAGTAGTATCTTTGGACAACCAAATCTGGTGACTACATTTTCAAACAAAAACTTTCCTGCAGTCACAGTGGTACGGTCTTTAACAGGCGTAGCTTCATCCCATATAGTTAAGTATTCCATTGCAGTGATAATGTAGCGCGTTCCAGTTCTCTTTCTTGGTGGGCTAATCGGTCCAACAAAATCAACTTCCCACTTGTCAAATGCTTGAAGGGTTATCTACGGCGCAAGTGACATGTCGTATCGACGTGATGGTTTTCCTGTTCTTTGGAAAATATTACAGTGCTTGCAGAATATTTTTGTATCCATGTATATGGTTGGCCTCCATAATCCTGCCTGCAGTATCTTGCGCACTGTTGCTTTTCCCGTGTAGTGTCCTCCTGTGATACCAACATGTGCTTCGTTCATTACCCAAGGTCATTCATAATAAAAAACACATCGACACAGTACTTCATCTGTTCCCATCTTATACAGATGCCCCACGATTAATGTATAATCAACAGCTCTGACGACCAAGTGTTTCTTTTGATTAAATGACATTCCTTCAGGTCCATATCTTGTGCTCAAAAAGTGAATGATTGTGTTAAACTCATGGTTCTGCTTTTCCATCATGTGGATCGCAAATAGTTGTGCTAGGCAAATTATCTTCCAAGTTGGTTGGATCTTCACCACTTTCTATCCTTGACAGGTGGTCGAACCCTGCATTCAGGCAACTAGGTTTAACTATGACATCAAAGTCAAATTCTTGAAACAGTAGAATCCATCTACAGATCTTCCCCCCCAACACTGGCTTGTTCACTAGGCACTTCAGTGCTGAATGGTCAGTGTACATATAAAAATGTCCACCTAACAAATAGTGTCTGCATGTTTGAAGAGCATAAACCATAGCGAGGCCTTCTATTTCTGTCATCATGTAGTTCTTTTATGTTGTTGATAGTTTTCTTCTTGCAAAAGAAATAGGGTGTTCTAGTGCACCCTCTGCTGGTTGTGTCAATACTCTATCAAGCGCGATAGACAATACGTCGACATGTACATGGAACTCCTTCTTCTATTCCAAAAATACAAGTATTGGTGCAATGGCCATTGAGTTCTTTAATTTATCCAAGCTTTCCTAGTGTTAAGTCAGTAAATGTTTCTTCGATTTTGGTTTTATTTCTCCATATTTGGTTTGATTTACATTTTCTTTCAAGTTTTTCATTTACTTTATTTTGATTTTCCCTCTCCCTTAGGAATTTTTTAGTGTTTATATGAAATTTTTGAAGCTTGTTTTTTAAATTTTTTCAATTTTAAACCTTAGATTTGTTTTTTGGTTAAAGGGTTGAAAGTCATTTTATCAAGTATTGGATTCATAAGGCATACTTTGAGCATTGCTATCATTCCAGACAACTTTTAAACTGCACACAAAATGTCAAAAAGATGAAAAACTGCAAGAAAATAGCACTAGATTTATTCTTGTAGCGCTGGGGTTAAAAAATAATGAAGACGTGCTACAAGAACATCGCGGTCTTCATTTCTTCCGATTTTCTAGCAAAAAATTTGGTATTTTCTTGAACGATGAGTGATTAATCACGTATTGGAAAGTGTTTACTACGTGTTGATGCAGGGAACATCATGATTCCAAGTGGTTCCACTGGGGAAGGAATCATGGCCATCGTGAGCCCAAAGGCAGTTGATTTTGACAGGTAGCAGCGTGGTTTGATGTTTAATGACAGGTCAGTTGTCACTTGCATGCACATTTGAAGACGAAGGACTTAGTGGAGAAAACATAACCGCTGAAAAACTGGATCTTGCCGCAGCAAAACAGAGTGAGGTTTTGGTGGCTTCACGGAAAATTAGGGCTTTTCAATCCTTTTACCTGCAGTCAAAGTTATCACATAAAGACATCTGTACATCCAAGGGTAATGCAAAAAATACTAGAATGATTATGGTGGGGGATGTGCTTCAGAAGATCGATTGCCATGTCGAAGAAATTCTGGCCACCGCCGGTCATGTCACTCTTTACAACTTCGATATGGAGCTCAGTCATTGAAGTCACAAGGATGTCGAGGGACCTTTATTTGTCGTCAAAAGGAGGACCCAGCCGCGGTTTTCAGTTCATAGTTATGAATCGGCGTAGTGCTGAAAATTTGGTCGAGGATCTACTCAGTGATTTTGAATATGAAATAAATCTTCCTTATTTACTCTATCGAAATGCAAGCCAGAAAGTAATTGGAATTTGGTTTTATGAAACAAGGGAGTGTCCGTGAAGTAGAGTAAGCTGTTTGACAGATGGATTTTGTTTCTATAGAGCAGAGACAGAGGTATTGAAGATTGACAGGAAACTAGGGCTTGCCAATTTCGCTGCTACCAGTTAAATTGAACGTTTGAAGATGCTGTGCTGGCCAATTTACCCAAGGGAACATTTTGATCATAGGAAAGACGTCCTATTGCAGCCACCAGTGACACTAACACCGTTATATTTGTTGGATATTAATGGACTGAGTTTTGATGGAGTAATGGATGAAAATTTCAATGAAAATCCTATAGCATCTACCAAACGTCAGTGTCCTGCTCTTTTGAATGCGTTTCTTTATGCATTTTCACTTTCAACAACATTCGGTGATCTTCAGTTGCCGCAGTGTCTCCTTTTTGCCTCCGTGTGGCAAATATGAATACACTAATGGCACAGTTTCTGTTTGTTTTTCTTAATGGAGATGTATTTGCACATATGTCAGAACCATCACAGCAAATTTGATGTGCTAAGAAAGTGATAATCAAGACCGATGATGTTACTATAAATCCTGGAGAGTATTCTGAAGAAAAAGTCAAGGTATTTGCTGTAACGTCGGTGCTTGGAGGGCCAGCACCTTGCGAGCTTGTTGATGCAAAGATATGCTTGATCATTCAAAGATTGACCTCCTAAAGCCAAAGAAAGCTGCTTGGGCAGATACCAAATCTGGAGTAGAGAATGATTCTATCAAAGCGAACCAGAATAAGGAGAAGTATGGAGATAAGATGAAAGGGATGTAGAGAAGTGACGAGGCTCTGTATGATGAACTCTTTTTCATATACCTGTCCCAAATTTAGTACTCTTTCAGTACCAAACTATGATGAGCCTCTTAAAAATTATAAGAATAAAGAATGAAAATGTACTTATTGCAAAGACTATGAGGAACTGCAGCCCTGTTCAACTGTATTATCTGGATTGAAAGCAGTTCTTCGGATGGAAGATACGGTCTTGTTGTAGCTATAGACAGTGCAGGGTATGCTGAAGGGGCAGCACGACCTACAGGAGGAGCAGCTGCCGTTGCAATGCTGATAGGGCCTAATGCTCCAATAGTAATTGAGAGCAAATACAGGGGAACACATATGGCTCGTGTCTATGACTTTTATAAGCCTAATTTGGCTAGTGAATCTGGTTGTAGATGGGAAGATTTCACAAAATTGCTATCTTATGGCATTGGATTATTGCTAGAAGTGATTTTGTAAGAAGTTTGAAAAGGAAGAAAGAAGACAGTTTTCTCTTCTGGATGCAGATTATATAGCATTTCATTCTCCATACAATAAGCTCGTACAACAGAACTTTGGTCGATTATTGTTCAATGATTTCTCAAGACATGACAGTTCTGTTGGAAAGGATGCACAAGGGAAGCTAGAACCCTTTGTTGGCTTGTCTGAACAAGATAGCTACAATAGTCGTGACCTAGAAAAGGTTTCTCAGCGGTTTGCAAAGCCATTGTATGATGCAAAATTCAGCCATTAACTTTATTGCCAAAGCAAGTAGGCAACATGTATACAGCATCTATTTATGCAGCATTAGCCTCCATTATCCATAACAAGCATAAAACTCTGGAGGGTCAACGAGTATTGATGTTCTCTTATGGCAGTGGACTTGCCTCTACATTGTTTTCTTTTAAAATCCAGGAGAGTCAATAAGAAACTTTAAATAAAGGAAATACAGGCAATTTTCCTATAGTTTCACTTCTAAAACTTCTTAATCAGTTTCTCTATTCAAGAAGCATTTCCCATCTTGAGCAGGTGATGGGTCTTCTTCAAGTCATAATGAACAGTGTTGAAGTCCATGCCCAGCCAGGTTCTCAGTCTCAGCTTACAGATTTAGCTCCAAGACCTGCTCTTCAAGATGTCACAGCTGATGCACATATTGATACTTTAGGCTTCGAGATGACCTCACAGGGTTCAACTTTTGCTGCATAAAAGAAAGTTGATTCTGCAACATTGCTGCTCAGTATTCCTGAAACAAAGCTTAGATTATTATCATCCTTGTTGGCATGTGAAGGTTTATCAGAACTTGCATATTCTTATGCTGCGGAGGTATCGATGAAGTTTGTGAAAGTGGTACCTTCCCATCAGCATCTTTTCATTACTGAATTGTCAAATGCTGCAGAAAGATTGAGCATGGTTGCAGCAGGTGTTACATTGTATGGTGACCTAAAGGCAGTTGATATACTGAAATTACCGAAGACCAGTAGCTTTCATCATGAATACAGTTCAATGGCATGCACTGAATAAATAATACAGGATGTTTATGGGGCTATTGATCATATTCACAGACATGGAGACAGTGCTAAAGAAAAGAATGATTTTGTAGCAACTTGATGTTCTTAAGATGATTCAAGATGTTCAGAAAAACAAAAACCTGGCAATATGAATCAGTAGCTTACTGATCCACGCATAATGCAGATGCTGGGTGTGTTACTAAATGTTAACTTACTACTGCCACAGTAGAGGAGAATGCTTTTGAGCAGATTAG
>LPNX011165655.1:21188-60831 GCA_001517045.1 Pseudotsuga menziesii | reverse complement strand
GGATCTTGTTATATATGTCATGCATCTTTATTTTCTATTGCTTATGATTCAGTAGTTGCCTTACTTATGAATGTATTCCCTGACTGTTTTCAAAGTTCATGACCAAAAACATACAAAACAAAACCCTAAACCCTAGTTTGAATTGAGTTTTACTCTTGAGATTGTGTTGGCTTGTTACCCTAGCCTTAGTAACAATTTCTGGCACAAACATCTTTGGCGCCGTTGCCGAGGATGAAGCTGAAGCATATCTTCCCTGGGATACTCATCATTTTCCTGGTTTGAGAGGTGAACTTGAACCAGCATTTTTGAAGGCTATTTTCACCAAAAAGTTTGACAGAGTGGCTGCTAGAAGAATTAGAAGGTATCAGTCATGCCTAGCTTTATACAGCCTTGATTAATTTGAGCTACTGTCACTCCTTTCTCTTTCTGAGAAGAAGAAACAAAATCTCTCTTGACAAATTGATTGGCGACTCCCCTGTTTCAAAATGTACGGGCCAATGTCCACAATGGCAGCCCAAAATCCACCTATGGATATGATGGACAGAATGGTGGCTCGAAGGTTTGCACCGTTAAATTTTTCTGATATTCCAGGTTTTCCAAATATAGTACCTACTATGGATGTTTGGGGAGATTGTCTTCCACGGTTTAGAGAAAACAAAGAGGATAACCCATCAGATCACCTTATCAAATTTCATCAATGCATGGTCCAGTTAAATATCTAGCATGAAGATGTGCTCATGAAAATGTTTATGTATTCACTTGAAAAAGATGCACGAGCTTGGTATTTTTCTCTTCCCGCTGCTAACATATCTTCACTAAAAGAATTCCACACATGCTTTCGGAAGCATTGTACGTATCTGTACCCAGCTGAACTCTTTTTAAAAGATTGTTGTGAACAGGCTGATGTTTATCATACAATTTCTGATTCAAAAAACCATGATGATGAGTACATTCAAGAGTTCAAAACATGTCATAAAGAAGTTGAAGATTCAGAATTTGTTGAAGATGAGAATGTAACATTTTTATATACTGCTGTCAAGGAAGAGGATATTGATGATCTACAGGATGATGGCCATAGTATAGATGCTTCAAACAGTTATACATCCATTACCTTAGATTCTTATCAAGATCATATTGCCTCCTTTGAAAAATTGAAATATGATGAACAGATTGAAAGTTCAACAAGTGAAAGTATTAGAGCAACAATAGATGTTGAGAGCAGCCCACATCTTCCAGATTTGCAGGCCAGGGAAAATTGCAATATCCATGCGGAACAAAATTTGCAGGGACTGCCTAATCTTCAGTTTGAAAACCAGAAATATATTCTTTCTCCTTATGAATATTCTATTTTAAATTATGATGAGCAACAAGGTGGGGATTTTCCAAATCTGTTTCATGATGTTATTGTTGATCCTGTTATTCAAGAAGCTTCATCTCTGTCATCAGGATCTTATCTTGATTCTCCTATATTTGACCAAGATGGTGATGAAAAAGGAAATGATAAGGTTTGTGAAGACTCATTTTTTATTCAAATTTCATCTAGCTTTCCTTTTCAGCCGAGAGATGATCAGAAGAGTATTGATGCTTGTCATAAATCTGTCGAACATCTTTCCAGTCTTGATATATCCCGCAAAGATATGATTATTGGAAAGGAAATTGCTTGCTGTGTCAAGCCAACATATCATCTTGATGAAACCAGATTACAGGAATATCAGCAAGAAGCAGTTGATTCTTTTGTTTGCAGAAATGAAAGTTATGTTGTTAAGGAAGATCTTCATGATACAAATGGTTATAATGAGAATTATATATCTGTAGATGCATCAGATCTTATCTCTGTTGCACATACTGCCTTTGATGTGTATGAACAATCAGTTACAAAAGAGGATTGTTCCCAAATTTTTGAAGAGGTTTCTTATGACATTTTTTCTCCTGTGATTCGTGAGAAGGATTTGAAGATTGCCTATCTTTCTTTACCAGATACAAATGTTTTTTGTTCACCTATCTTTGATGAGTATGCTGCTGAATAGAATATTCTACATTATGATCAATAAATTGCTGATTCACATCACGATAGCCATGAGGATGCTATTAACATTGTATCAAATTCATTTATTAAAGATGACTGTCATGATGATCAAATTGTTTCTTTCGAAATATTTAAAGGTGATGATCGGATTACTCCTTCTGAAAACTTTGAACACATTGAGCATACTGGCATATTAGTAGAAGATAGTTTCAAATCTGCAGAAGATGAGGAGGGCAGTGTGCAGTTTTCAGATGTGCAGACATAGGGAAATAGCATCAAATCTGAAGAGGAGCAGAAAGTTTCAGATCAGAAATTCAATTTGTATTTTCCTTTAGCAGATATCAAGCAGTTTACATTCGGTATTGAAGATTGTGAAGGAAAAGAAGAGCAGTTGCAACACAGTCAATTGGAACAACAGATCAAGGAGGTATTCTTTTATGATTTTGAAGACCATGTTGCTGACTTTTTAGATTCTCTCAGCAGCATAGATGTTAAGATATTTCTGTCAGAAGGAAATTGTCTTTATCATTTACTCAATTTTTTCTGTATGAGATGGCCTTCATTACTTTTCGAGTCAAGATTCAGCAGGGTGCCTGTAAATCAGTTTCTGACATGGCTTCATTGGAAGCATGCTTTTACTTGATCATTCTGCTCCTAATGGTTAGATGTAGGAGTAGACAGAGGAATAAGCTCTTCCTATGAGCAGTTAGATCTTTTTCAGTTTTGTTCAGTTCATGAATAAGCAGAGTAGGCTGCATGTAAGCTACAGATGGGATACAAGTTTGCATTGAGATCAGTACTGAAGGCTTGATGACTCCATAGCCCAATGGAAGTTTACAAGCAGGCAGTTTTGGTGACAGAAGGCACTGGTCTACAGGTTCTTGAAGCCTCGCAGGGAGGACTTCATCTCGCAGCTGGAGCCAGATGTTAAGTCAGTAAATGTTTCTTCGATTTTGGTTTTATTTCTCCATCTTTGGTTTGATTTACATTTTCTTTCAAGTTTTTCATTTACTTTATTTTGATTTTCCCTCTCCCTTAGGAATTTTTTAGTGTTTATATGAAATTTTTTAAGCTTGTTTTTTAAAAATTTTCAATTTTAAACCTTAGATTTGTTTTTTGGTTAAAGGGTTGAAAGTCATTTTATCAAGTAGTGGATTCATAAGGCATACTTTGAGCATTGCTATCATTCCAGACAACTTTTAAACTGCACACAAAATGTCAAAAAGCTGAAAAACCGCAAGAAAATAGCACTAGATTTATTCTTGTAGCGCTGGGGTTAAAAAATAATGAAGACGCGCTACAAGAATATCGCGGTCTTCATTTCTTCCGATTTTCTAGCAAAAAATTTGGTATTTTCTTGAACGATGAGTGATTAATCATGTATTGGAAAGTGTTTACTACGTGTTGATGCAGGGAACATCATGATTCCAAGTGGTTCCACTGGGGAAGGAATCGTGGCCATCGTGAGCCCAAAGGCAGTTGATTTTGACAGGTAGCAGCGTGGTTTGATGTTTAATGAGAGGTCAGTTGTCACTTGCATGCACATTTGAAGACGAAGGACTTAGTGGAGAAAACATAACCGCTGAAAAATTGGATCTTGCCGCAGCAGAACAGAGTGAGGTTTTGGTGGTTTCACGGAAAATTAGGGCTTTTCAATCTTTTTACCTCCAGTCAAAGTTATCACATAAAGACATATGTACATCCAAGGGTAATGCAGAAAATACTAGAATGATTATGGTGGGGGATGTGCTTCAGAAGATCGATTGCCATGTCGAAGAAATTCTGGCCACCACCGGTCATGTCACTCTTTACGACTTCGATATGGAGCTCAGTCATTGAAGTCACAAGGATGTCGAGGGACCTTTATTTGTCATCAAAAGGAGGACCCAGCCGCGGTTTTCAGTTCATAGTTATGAATCGGCGTAGTGCTGAAAATTTGGTCGAGGATCTACTCAGTGATTTTGAATATGAAATAAATCTTCCTTATTTACTCTATCGAAATGCAAGCCAGAAAGTAATTGGAATTTGGTTTTATGAAACAAGGGAGTGTCCGTGAAGTAGAGTAAACTGTTTGACAGATGGATTTTGTTTCTATAGAGCAGAGACAGAGGTATTGAATATTGATGAGAAACTAGGGCTTGCCAATTTCGCTGCTACCAGTTAAATTGAACGTTTGAAGATGCTGTGCTGGCCAATTTACCCAAGGGAACATTTTGATCATAGGAAAGACGTCCTGTTGCAGCCACCAGTGACACTAACACCGTTATATTTGTTGGATATTAATGGACTGAGTTTTGATGGAGTAATGGATGAAAATTTGAATGAAAATCCTATAGCATCTACCAAACGTCAGTGTCCTGCTCTTTTGAACGTGTTTCTTTATGCATTGTCACTTTCAACAACATTCAGTGATCTTCAGTTGCCGCAGTGTCTCCTTTTTGCCTCCGTGTGGCAAATATGAATACACTAATGGCACAGTTTCTGTTTGTTTTTCTTAATGGAGCTGTATTTGCACATATGTCAGAACCATCACAGCAAATTTGATGTGCTAAGAAAGTGATAATCAAGACCGATGATGTTACTGTAAATCCTAGAGAGTATTCTGAAGAAAAATTCAAGGTATTTGCTGTAACGTCAGTGCTTGGAGGGCCAGCACCTTGCGAGCTTGTTGATGCAAAGATATGCTTGATCATTCAAAGATTGACCTCCTAAAGCCAAAGAAAGCTGCTTGGGAAGATACCAAATCTGGACTAGAGAATGATTCTATCAAAGCGAACCAGAATAAGGAGAAGTATGGAGATAAGATGAAAGGGATGCAGAGAAGTGACGAGGCTCTGTATGATGAACTCTTTTTCATATACCTGTCCCAAATTTAGTACTCTTTCAGTACCAAACTATGATGAGCCTCTTATAAATTATAAGAATAAAGAATGAAAATGTACTTATTGCAAAGACTATGAGGAACTGCAGCCCTGTTCAACTGTATTATCTGGATTGAAAGCAGTTCTTGGGATGGAAGATACGGTCTTGTTGTAGCTACAGACAGTGTAGGGTATGCTGAAGGGGCAGCACGACCTACAGAAGGAGCAGCTTCCATTGCAATGCTGATAGGTCCTAATGCTCCAATAGTAATTGAGAGCAAATACAAGGGAACACATATGGCTCGTGTCTATGACTTTTATAAGCCTAATTTGGCTAGTGAACCTGGTTGTAGATGGGAAGCTTTCACAAAATTGCTATCTTATGGCATTGGATTATTGCTAGAAGCGATTTTGTAAGAAGTTTGAAAAGGAAGAAAGAAGACAGTTTTCTCTTCTGGATGCAGATTATATAGCATTTCATTCTCCATACAATAAGCTCGTACAACAGAACTTTGGTCGATTATTGTTCAATGATTTCTCAAGAAATGCCAGTTCTATTGGAAAGGATGCACAAGGGAAGCTAGAACCCTTTGTTGGCTTGTCTGAACAAGATAGCTACAATAGTCATGACCTAGAAAAGGTTTCTCAGCAGTTTGCAAAGCCATTGTATGATGCAAAATTCAGCCATTAACTTTATTGCCAAAGCAAGTAGGCAACATGTATACAGCATCTATTTATGCAGCATTAGCCTCCATTATCCATAACAAGCATAAAACTCTGGAGGGTCAACGAGTATTGATGTTCTCTTATGGCAGTGGACTTGCCTCTACATTGTTTTCTTTTAAAATCCAGGAGAGTCAATAAGAAACTTTAAATAAAGGAAATACAGGCAATTTTCCTATAGTTTCACTTCTAAAACTTCTTAATCAGTTTCTTTATTCAAGAAGCATTGCCCATCTTGAGCAGGTGATGGGTCTTCTTCAAGTCATAATGAACAGTGTTGAAGTCCATGCCCAGCCAGGTTCTTAGTCTCAGCTTACAGATTTAGCTCCAAGACCTTCTCTTCAAGATGTCACAGCTGATGCACATATTGATACTTTAGGCTTTGAGATGACCTCACAGGGTTCAACTTTTGCTGCAGAAAAGAAAGTTGATTCTGCAACATTGCTGCTCAGTATTCCTGAAACAAAGCTTAGATTATTATCATCCTTGTTGGCATGTGAAGGTTTATCAGAACTTGCATATTCTTATGCTGCGGAGGTATCGATGAAGTTTGTGAAAGTGGTACCTTCCCATCAGCATCTTTTCATTACTGAATTGTCAAATGCTGCAGAAAGATTGAGCATGGTTGCAGCAGGTGTTACATTGTATGGTGACCTAAAGGCAGTTGATATACTGAAATTACCGAAGACCAGTAGGTTTCATCATGAATACAGTTCAATGGCATGCACTGAAGAAATAATACAGGATGTTTATGGGGCTATTGATCATATTCACAGACATGGAGACAGTGCTAAAGACAAGAATGCTTTTGCAGCAACTTGATGTTCTTAAGATGATTCAAGATGTTCAGAAAAACAAAAACCTGGCAATATGAATCAGTAACTTACTGATCCACGCATAATGCAGATGCTGGGTGTGTTACTAAATGTTAACTTACTACTGCCACAATAGAGGAGAATGCTTTTGAGCAGAGTAGTTCCACCAGAACTTCAGCCAGAGCGAGAGCCAGAACCAATGGATATTCCAAATGAGGAGAAGGACAAGAAGACTCGGAAAGCAAAGGCAGCAAAAATCTATTAGACAGTTGTTCAATTAGTTATTAGTTATCTTTTTGAGGAGCTCATTAGTTAAAGTTATTAGTTATCTTTTTGAGGAGCTCATTAGTTAAAGTGATTTACTATTTTTGGTAATTTCACATTTTGTAATATTTTAAACTTTTGTTTAGCCCATCGAATCAGTTGAGAAGAGTTAGGGTTTTTGATACCTAACTGTTTTTGTAAAAGTAGTATTTAGAGAGTTTTAGAAGACATTGTGAGGGTTGGATTTTTGGGAGCTTTCAGGAGGTCTTCAAGCTCAGTTGGTTTTCAGAATTGTTTATGAGTAAGGTACATAGCTCTTGTATGCAGTGGTTGATGAAACTATGAGATATATATGACTTTTATCCTTCATTTATTTGTATTGGCTTCATTTTTCTTCTTGTCTAGTGGCTTAAATTGACAGTTTCATTGCTGGTTAATGTGTGTTTGCTGGTAATGCCTGTTATTTATGTATGAACCTCAGTGTTGTTTCTAATTGGATCTTGTTATATATGTCATGCATCTTTATTTTCTATTGCTTATGATTCAGTAGTTTCCTTACTTATGAATGTATTCCCTAACTATTTTCAAAGTTCATGACCAAAAACATACAAAACAAAAACTTAAACCCTAGTTTGAATTGAGTTTTACTCTTGAGATTGTGTTGGCTTGTTACCCTAGCCTTAGTAACAATTTCTGGCACAAACACCTAGCAAGCTGTTGTCCATTGAAACTTTGCATCTTTCTTTAGTAGTTTCTCCATGGGTGCAGTGATCGCTGCATATGCTCTGATGAACTTCCTGTAGTAGCCTGTATGTCCTAGCACTGATTTGAGTTGTGACTGATGTAGGCAGTGGTAAGTCAAGGATAATCACAATTTTTTCTGGGTTGACCAAAATACTGTCACGACATATAATGTGACCCAATAGCACAACAAATGATGCGCATAATATAAATTTCTTGGAATTGAGCACAATCTAATACTAGAGACTGTTACCACCTAATTTGTACTTAGTGGTTTTTTATCAAGTGAGCCTGGTGAACCAGACAAATATTTTTTTTTCAGACTTCAGAAGACCTTCGGATGTGCTTCTAGGAAGTGCTTGTTGTACTATATCACATGTTCATACCCCCTTGGGGGAGTTTTAATAAATGTTCTAGCATGATAGTGTCTGTAAAAGACTCGGTCTCTTAGACTTTATTTGTCAATCCGATCATCATAGGGTGTTTTTATGTTAATGTATTTGTAACTTTGGAATGTATTCATCCGTATATCATATGTATTGTACCCCGATGTTTATTCCAGGATGTATATGTAATGTATTTGAGTCATGTCATGCCCCAATGTTCCTATTAGGAGGTTCTATAATGTAAACAAGTCATGTCAAGTCATTGTGGGTAACCCTCCTATTGATCAAGGGTTAAAGTCCCCGCAGTTTCAAGGCACTAGTGTTATTAGACTCTCGTAGAGAATTCTGCCTTAGTATAAATAGAGAGTGAGTCTCTCTATTTATCATACACTCACTCACACTCAGTTGTAGCACATAGCTGAGGAAGAAGAAGCTGTTGGGGCTGGAAAGAAAGAGGCTACTGCTGTCGGGAGATCATCTTATTGTTTTGGGGTTTTAATTTTGGTGCTGATTCTATCTCTGAGGAATTTGTGGGGTTTTCTCCATTTATGGTTTCCCCGAGGAAAAGCACTGTGTTCATTTTCTCTTGTGTTTGTTTGTTGTGCTTGTTATTCTCTCAGTTAAACATCCTAATATAATGCTAGCTTAATGTTAAAAATCTAACATGGTATCAGAGCTAACCTGAGAAGAAGACACTATGCAGCTGCGGGAACTAGGGCTTCCTACTTTTTGGATCTCTCTCCACAAATTTCAGAAAAATAAGGTTGGGATAACACTCCTCCCTAGGGTGCATCTTTCTGTCGAAGTAGAATCTGATTCTGAGCATTTTTAGTTTTTGACCCGACACTGCTACCGAAAATTAGGGATTTCCATAGAAGTGGAAATTTTTAGTGAGCCCAGGTCTGGATTGATATCCTCCTCAAAATCAAAGTTTAGAGATCAATATCAAAGCATTTGGTTGGACAGAACTCCGGGAAAGTCAAACCCTAATCTGCTCTTGAACCAACACTGCAGAATTTCAGCTCCAAATCTAGATCCAACATCTTAACCTGGTAAGATCTAAATCTTTTGTATTTCCATTTGAGGTTCTCAGTTAAGATTGTTACAGAGAGAAATTCCTATGGCTTGGGGTACCAAAACATACAGCTTGACTCCAGAAATCAATCCTTTCCAATATGCAATAGAAATCAAATATGTAACACTGAAGGGTCAGACCTCGTACCTTATTCCGGATGGTTGAAGTAGATCCCCATTGAGCTTTCCAACTTCATCTTGAATTGATAAATCACTTCCGCAACAACAAGTAAACAAAAAAAGAATACTATATATCTTGGTGTTAGATATAATCTAGCATATATAATCAATAATGTATAAGCATTTGAAATCCTCCATGGATAAAATATTCATTCAAACATACATTATTGGATAGGAAAAGATATTTCTATTAATATAAAATCAGAGATTACAATGGATACAACCTCTATCGCCATGTCTGCGAATCGGAGAAACTAATCCCCCACTTGGGCCTCCACCACCTCAATCCTCCATCTCTTGATAGAAAGCTCACAAGAAAAAGGCAAGCTTGGGAAGAACACAAAAGTGCTCCAAGGGACAAAGGGATGTAGACTCAAGCACAAGTTGCAGCAACAATGGACGATAGTTTCTTTTCTCTCAATTCTCTCATATGCCTTTAATGTACCAAAGAGTTCCTTATATAGCTTTTCAAAGGGGTAATGAAAGGTCGAATCTGAGCAATCTCAAGGCATATGGAAGGCCATGAGTCAAGTGAGTAAGATCCAAGTCAAAGAAAACTCCAAAAGAATTTGGATTTTGCACACATCCCTATGTACACGGTTTTAGTGGTCAAACCCGCATATATACGCAATTAGGGGTTTAAAAGTCACGTGTATTAATTTTCACATGTTTATAGGGATGGTCAAGGAAACATCAAAGGAAAAAAAATGGTCCAAGGGGTCTAAGGAGTCTGCAGAGGGATAGGGGAAGGCCATACAAGTGTGATTCACCTGGAGTGGTAAAATCAGCTATGACAGATGCCCCCTAATGTGTAAGGTTAGAGGGGTCATACGATGTCTGAAATACATTATAAGTCCATCCTAGAAGTGGAGTGATGAAGGATCCCAAATGGAATACCAGCCAATATCACATAAGTGGTCATCGCCATGTACAATATACATATATCAAAATCTCCATGATGGAGATATACAACGGACCATGGTCTCCATAATGGCTGAAGATATACAATGGATCAAGATCTCCATAATACCTGGAAATGTCTAAAATATACTGGAAACAAGTCACAAGAGCTGAAATCTCATGAACACTGGCACATTTAAGGAGGTAGCATATAAGAGATGCCACCAATCTGGAAGGTCTTCTACACAAAACGCTACGAGTACATGTCCTACTATGTGAATAGAGGTGTTGAGGTCAAACATAGTAGTCCATCGTCTGATTACCGATCATTGATGTATACCGTTAACAAACGCGAGATCACCCACCGATAATGAAAATGGGAATCAAGGTACTAGAGTGCAAACTAACAAGTGTGAATAAATGTGTTGAGGTCGAGCACTTGAGAGGATCCATCAATTAGGGGACATTGATGTATTCCCAAATACTGTCGATGGTGAGAGAACCTACCACTGATGACTGCAAGTCTGAAGGCACTAAAAAATGACTCTAGATTCCAATCCCAGAATAAATGATCTGAATTCAATGGGATGAAATCCACTGGAAGGAGGGCATTAAGGCATCCTCCATCATCCAATATGAGGTACTTAGCAAAGCTGTATAATGTGGAAGGAATCGATCATAAGGTGCACGAACCAGTAACTGTACCAGGAATGGTCAACATGGAAAGTCAAGATAACTGAGGAATGACTGAATTAGGTTTCAACTTCCTTTGAACAAGAGCATAACGATGAATCGTGACTGAATAAAGGTAGCATAGACTCGATATACAAAATGGGGACATCTCTGCGACACAAGAGGCATCGAAAAAGGATCCATGGGGATTGGAAGCTTAAATAGTCAGTGGAGATAAACTCAAATAAATGAGTACAGATCCTAAAGTCAAACTATAAACCCAACCAATGGATGTGATATACAGTGCCCTGTTCGAAGGTGACATGACTCGACAGCTGCCAAAAGATAACATCTTCCTTGTCCGGCTTTTTGGTTTTTTTTATTTTTTTGGAATTTTTTAAATATTTAAAAGGCTTGAAAAAGAATAAAACTGCTTTATAGTTACAGACTAGGAGGAGACGAGTGTCATAGGGGCAAAAAAACTATTTCCAAGCAGTGGAACATACCTATGCTCAATGAAAGGATACATGTGTAGGATAGCAACACTCGGGGGAAAATCCCCTCCCGGCAAAAATAGGGAATCAAGATGCAAAGGATATATAAAATGGCTCTGCATGGCTAGACATGAGACAAGCTCAGGCTATATGGCTGAAACTCAATGTCAGGGAAGCCGACGTAAGGCTCAATAAGGCAGTCAAAGCTCATGATAATGCAATTACAACTTGAAATAACGGAGTCCTGAGGGAAATAGGCCAGAAAAATATCAAGAGGAGTATGAGGTGTTAGAATAATCAACCCATAGTTTAATACCTTAGACATTAATTTCATTATTTTTGTCTTATTTGCCTAGTTCATGTGTCCCACCTTGTGCAAGTTGCTATTTACCTAACCATAGAGGTCAAAATTGCCTTATTTGACTCATGTAGGGCATGGGAAAGCTAAAGGAATCAAATTTTCTTTATTCCTGGCCTCCTAGGCGCCCTTCTACTTTTTCTGCTTTATTCCCTGATTTTTCAGTGTTTTAATGCAAAAGGAAAAGCTAGACTAGGTGAGGTTGACTAGTTTTTTGTCCTACACATCCTCCTCTCTTTTCTCCATGAAAAAGCATGTATGAGCTTCCATTCCATCACTCTTTAGCTTTCCTAAGCCTTTTTTCCAATTCATGAGCTCCATGACAAATTTGGGATCAGCTTTTTACACCTATGGGGGATTTGCTTATTTTTAGTAAGCCTGCTTTATGCTAGATTTGATTTGCCCCTCATGCAATCGAATCCTTGATGTATTCTATTTATTCAGCAGCCTATGTTATTACAGGGTTGGCTATTGTACACTTAGTTAATACAATTTAGTGTTACAGCTCCATATTCAGTCTCTTTTGTGAGTGATTTTGCATGATCAATTGATAATTGTTGTGAGTAAAATTAATCTATTGCTGGCCTGAATTTATACATGGTATCAGAGCCATTGTAGGTTGTTTCTCTCCTTCAAAAATTGTTTTGTAGGTTTGACATCAGTGACTGGGAGCCTTCTACTGACAGCCGGGACAGATTTTCTAGAGCTAGGGATTCACAGAAAACTATCTTGACTCCCTTCAACTATTTTGAATGGAAGGCAGAGATGGAGATCCTGTTGAGAGAGAAATACCTCTATAGGCTGACTATAGCTACAGAAGTAGAGCCCAATGCTGCTGCAAAGAAGATTAAATGGCACAACTGGAGGGATGAGGCCTATGGCCTCCCGTGTCTGAGTATAACCTCCTTTTCCATCTCGATGGATTAACATCACTGGATCAAGTATGGGAGAATATTTCTGATCTTTTTGGAAAGACAAATGAGATGAGGGGACATCATATCAAAAATGAGCTGATTTCTCTGAGTCCCAGTAGCTTTGAATCACTGCAGCTATATTTCTCCCAGTTCAAAGCACTAGTTTTGCAGCTGAAGTAGTGTGGTATCGAGAAGAAAGATGATCAGCTCGTCCTATCTATCCTCTCAAAGCTAGGATCTAACTACTCAGTGTTTGTTTTGACCTTCTATGCCACAAAACTGACAGCTCAAACCTGGAAGATGCCTATCCTTGCATATTTCATGGAATCTCTCACACAAGAACATGACAAGCTAGTGATGATGGGCACCATCAAACCATCCAAAGACCAAGCACTGGTTGCTAGAGATTTGAAGGTGGATTCAAAAAGAAAAAAGAAAGCTAAAAAGCCACCTGAGCAAAAGAGAGACAAGAAACAGTCTCCGGAGGAGCCACAAGGTTCCAAGAAGAACTACCAAAAGAAGAAAAACAAAGGTGAAATGAACAAGTGTGCATACTGCAATAAGGGCAATCACATTGAAAGCTCTTGTATGAAAAAGCATATTGATATGCTGAGCCAACTCTTGGAGAAGAATGGCATCTCCCTTCCAGAAAGCTCAAAGAAGAGAGAAGGAGGATCAAGTTCAGATGACAGAGAGAGACTTCATGCATTGGCTGCCAGCACATCAAACTCACCCAGTTTTATCATTGATTCTCGAGCTTCAAGACACATGGTTTCAACTAAGGAGGCCTTCTCCTCACTGGACAAGTTGAAAGGACCATCTATTGTACTAGGATATGACTCTCTCACTGAAATTTTGGGCAAAGGGAGGATTGATCTTGATCATGGTCAGTTCAGCAATGTGTTGTATGTGCCTGGTCTTGCCTCCAACCTTCTATCAGTGTATCAAATGACTCACACTAGGTCTCCTAAGAAATTCATATTCTCCCCTGATGAAGTTGAGATCACAGAGATCTCAAGTGGTAGAGTCATTGCAAAAGGAGTTGCAAATCATGCTCAAAAGGTATACATGTTCTCACACTTCCTACCCTACTCAAACCCCTTTGCTCTTCTTATTCATGCTAATGAAGCTAGCAAGCTACGACATGAAAGATTTGGCCATCTAAATTACAAGTATCTATCTGATCTTAGTGAGAAATAAATGGTCATAGGGTTGCCCAAGATAAAATTTTCCAAAGGAGTCTGCCAAGGTTGTATCCTAGGAAAACACCCAGAGCACAAATTTGAGAGAGCTAGTCATGAGAGAACCTCTACACCCATTGAGCTGATTCACAGTGATGTTGCTGGCCCATTCCCTCATATGTCCATGAGTCAGGACAAATATGCATTGAATTTTATTGATGACTTTTCCAGGTATTGCTGGGTTTACTTCCTGAAACACAAGTCTGAATTTTTTGGCCTATTCAAAGTCTTTAAGGTTTTGGTTGAGAACCAGTCTGGGAGGAAACTCAAGGTCCTCAGATATGACAATGGTGGTGAGTATGTAAAGTATGAGTTTATTAACTATTGTGCAGATGCAGGTATTCAGATTCAGCATTCTATCCCTTACACACCACAGCAGAATGGTGTTGTTGAGAGGAAGAACAGATCACTGAAGGAGATGGCAACATGCATGATAGAGGCCAAAACTTTGCCACCAAAGTACTGGGCCAAAGCTATCAACTATGTAGCCTATATATAGAATAAGGTGCCTCACAAATAGCTTTATGTTATGACTCCCTTTGAAGCATGGAGTGGGCACAAGCCAGATGTGACCCATTTCAGGATTTTTGGCTCAAAGGCATGGGCTAGAATTCCAACAGAGAAGAGGAAGGCTTTGCAGCCCCAAAGCCAAGAGTGTATTTTTGTTGGATACTCTAAAGATTCAAAAAGGTACAAGTTGATAAATTTGAGCACAAACAAAGCCTTCATTGAAAGGTGTGTTCGGTTTGAAGAAGAACCCCTTGCAGCAGTGGAAGTTGGTGAAGCCTCTTCACCACCTGAACCTGAAGAAGTAAGTAAAGAGTTTGTTGAAAATGCTGATTCTGATTTTTCTGATGGAGATGAGTTTATTGCAGACCCTAACAGACCCACAAGGCCAAAATGGGCAGCCAAGACACTACATGCAGCAGGAGAGCTAGCTGGGGATCCCAATGACCCAAGGAGGACTAGATCTCAATTTGAGAGTGGTCTGTGCATGAAGGATCCTATGTTTGCTGAAAAATGATATTTGATGGTGGAGTCTAATCCTCAAACATAGGAAGAAGCAGCAGGAGATCCAAGATGGCAAGCTTCCATGAAGGAAGAGTTCAGCTCACTCCAGAAGAGCAACACATGGGAGCTAGTGGATCTTCCCCCAGGAAGAAAGTTAGTCCAGTGTAAGTGGGTCTATAAGACCATATTTGCTGCTGATGGTTCACCACTGAAGTACAAGGCTAGATTGGTAGCCAAAGGCTAATCATAGGTTCATGGGATATATTACAATGAGACCTTTTCCCCAGTGGCAAAGATGGATTCCATCAGGCTAGCTCTAGCCATTGCAGCCTCAAGGTAATGGGAGGTACATCACATGGATGTAAAGTGTGCCTTCTTGAATGGAGATATCACTAAAGAGATATATATGCAGCAGCCTCAAGGTAGGTTTTGCTACTAACCCTTCTCTTGTGTGCAGGTTGAGAAAGTCATTGTATGGGCTAAAGCAAGCCCCCAGGGCTTGGTATGCCAAGATCGATAGCTTCTTGCTATCACTGAATTTTGTTCGCTGCAAATCAGATGCAAATGTCTATTTGAAGTTAGTTAATGGTTCATTAATGATCATTGTGTTATATGTTGATGACCTCCTCATTACAGGAAGCTCATAGGATGAGATTGCTTCCTTGAAGAGTGCTATGAACCAAGCCTTCTCCATGACAGATTTGGGGCTCTTAAGTCAATTTCTGGGGCTTGAGATTGCTCAAACCAAAGCTGGAATAAAGGTGCACTAGTCCAAGTATGCCTTGGATTTGCTGATCAAATTCAGAACGCAAGATTGCAAAGCAAGAAAAACTCCTTTTCTTTCAGGAGTGAAGCTGGAAGAAGTTGATTCTTCACCTATGGTAAACAATACACTGTATAGGAAATTGATTGGATGTTTATTGTATCTGACACATACTAGACCTGATATTTTTTATTTAGTAAGTGTGGCTTCTAGATACATGGATCAGCCTCATGTGATCCATTGGAAAGCAGCCAAAAGGATCCTTAACTTTGTTCAGGGAACAAGGACACATGGGATCCTCTATAAAGCAAAATCTGATCTTGATTTGATTGGATTTACTGACAGTGATTGGGCAGGTGATAGCACAGATAGAAAGTCCACTTTAGGATATGTGTTCATGCTTGCAGAAGGGCCAATCAACTGGTCAAGCAAGAAACAGAGTGCCATTGCACTCTCAACTACATAAGCAGAGTACAGAGGAGTTGTTAATGCAGCAACTCAATGTTTATGGTTGCAGGGATTACTTGGAGAGTGTGGCTTCAAACCAGAGTACTCAAATACCATCTAATGTGATAACCAGAGTACCATTCGAATCTGCAAAGATCTAGTTCAGAAGCAGAGAACCAAACACATTGAGATCCATATGCACTACATCAGAGAGCTTGTGCATGATGGCACCATTCACCTACTCTTCTGCTCATCTTTAGAACAAGTAGTTGATATCTTCACCAAATCATTTTGTGAGAAGACCTTCAGTAATCTCAAATCACTGCTGGGGATTTTTGATCATGCTGAGAAGCATGAGTGAAGACAAGATTTCCAAATTTTGTTTTACAGTCCATGTTTAAGGGAGGATTTTCCCAAGTTGGTTTTGCCTCTTTCCTTGGTTGTATGGACTTGCAGTATGTAAAAGGGTGACTAAGCCTTGTTTCTAGGCCCTATAATTTTCTGATATATTACTCATAAGTCAGGATTAAGGGGGGGTGTTAGAATAATCAACCCATAGTTTAATACCTTAGACATTAATTTCATTATTTTTGTCTTATTTGCCTAGTTCATGTGTCCCAGCTTGTGCAAGTTGCTATTTACCTATCCATAGAGGTCAAAATTTCCTTATTTGACTCATGTAGCACATGGGGAAGCTAAAGGAATCAATTCTACTTTATTCCTGGCCTCCTAGGTGCCCTTCTACTTTTTCTGCTTTATTCCCTGCTTTTTCAGTGTTTTAATGCAAAAGGAAAAGCTAGACTAGGTGAGGTTGACTAGTTTTTTGTCCTACACATCCTCCTCTCTTTTCTTCATGCAAAAGCATGTATGAGCTGCCATTCCACCACTCTTTATCTTTCCTAAGCCTTTTTTCCAATTCATGAGCTCCATGACAGATTTGGGATCAGCTTTTTACACCTATGGGGGATTTGCTTATTTTTAGTAAGCCTGCTTTATGCTAGATTTGATTTGCTCCTCATCCAATCAAATCCTTGATGTATTCTATTTATTCAGCAGCCTATGTTATTACAGGGTTGGCTATTGTACACTCAGTTAATACAATTTAGTGTTACAGCTCCATATTCAGTCTCTTTTGTGAGTGATTTTGCATGATCAATTGATAATTGTTGTGAGTAAAATTAATCTATTGCTGGCCTAAATTTCTACATGAAGCTCTTGTAAAATGTCATGGAAATACTATACAATGGACTCCCACACCCTAAGGGACAAAACATCAGCATGGGAACCAAATGGAAATAAGGCACTAACTAGTGTACCCATGTAAGGTCAAGCTCTACCACTCCAATCATGCCACTTCTAAAACAACAAGAAGGTTCCGTGACATAATAGAGTGGGTTTGTACCTAAGGCTATAATTAAATGGTCATAAGGTCATGCAAAATGCAAATGGTGATGAAACCTAACCTATATGCCATTTTAGACATGATACCTGAAATCGGCATGAACGGGTCAATCCAACGGCTGAAACAACACTCAAAAAGGTCTCCTACATCATAAATTAGTCCAAAAATGGTCCAAAAGGATAAAAAACGGTCCAAACTATAGGAAAGGGGGTAAAATTTTTTAAAAATTCTATAAATAGTAAAAAATTCAAAACATTATAAAACATTTGAAATTTTTACCCATTTGAGCTTAGAATTTCAACAGCGAATTCTAGGAGATCCAGTCGGCGGAATCCACTACCGTTTTTTTCAGGTACTTACCCATGCTCTACTCTTCCATTTTGATGTAATTTTTGTCAAATTCCATGGTGATTTTGGATTTCTAGGCCATTCTAAAATAGGCACTGTGGCCCATGCAGAAATTGAGGGTTTTTCCGCATATAGGGCTGGATATACGCGGAAAATGCTGTCATAGTCACGTACATACGCAGCTGTTTGGAAAACAGTCGTGTATGTGGCTGCGCTTAAGGTTTTTTAAGTGTTCTAATGGGAAAAACTCAAATTTTTTGTGCAGGATGGTGATGTAGAAGAGGCAGTAAGGGCTGATCTAGTGGCTCAACAAGCGCTACGTGCATGTGGGCTCTACAAATTTTGGTGTCTTGGTGGCTTAAGGGCCAAACTAGTACTATTGTAGATGTTGGTGGCCTATTGGGATCCAGGCTCAGATTCGTTCCAGATAGATGGGATGTCCCTCACCATAGAGGTAGAGGACATCTACTTTATTGCTGGACTTTCCCGACGGGCGAAAGTAGTGAACCTACGTTCTCGCGGGCCCGAAGGTGGCTTGAATATAGATGAGTACATTGCGGTGTACTGCTATCCAGACACGAAGAAGGTGGGGAGTTAGATCCCAACTAACTCCATACAAGTGCTAGGACTAAAGGCCATCCTACTGACACTGAGCAGGGTAGAAAGCTTGGCTTCACTCCACCAGGCCTCGCGGTCTCTGATGTTCTATGTAGTGGAGTGCATGAGACCCACGGTATATGATTGGAGCACTGCACTACTGGGCAACATGAAACATCAACTCAATGAGTGTAATATGGGAAGAGTGAAAAACTTCAATTTTAGCAGCATACTGAGCACATTTTTCTTCGAGTGTGTTCTGGGATTGAGCCCTAGAGTTGACTTTCCTCTACATGGGGTTCGAGATCCGACCCAACAATGTTGGGCGGATGCGATGCACAAACTTGGGGGAGGTAGGGTGTCCAACCCCTATCTAGTTGATTTCTTTCTGTGGTGGCGACGATAGATAGTTTCCATCGATGACTACCCCTATGTGGGGATAGATTTCCAGGGGGACCCGGACATGCCACTACTACCAGGATCGGCATACGGTGACATAGGTAACGAATCTCGACCCTCTCTTTAAATGTTTTTGAGTTATATAATTTTTTTGTGTTTTTTGATCACATGGAATCAAAAGGCATGTTTTTGGATGACCATACATAGTGACATCTACCATATGCATGCAGATGTGGGACCACGGCATCCTGAAGGATTCCCTTGTCACAGACAGAGGGGAAGAGGAGACGATATCATGGGTGTGGATGCTCCAAAGCATTCATACCAACTTTGTTAGGCTGACACACAGAGTTCCCATGGCGTAAGTTGAGGACTTTCCTAAGGCCATGCAGCGCTAGGTGGTGGGTGTACCATGAGCATGGGTGCGATTATTCCGATGGCTAGCTAGAGCCGTAGTGACATTCCATGATCACAACCCCCCTCCTCCTCCATAGGCTTAGATACCTAGGAGCGATACATTTTGTATTACCGTGTATTATATTTTGGTAGCTTGAGAGCCCCATTTTTATATCATGACACTATGTATTACCACATTTTGGATGTTTATAAAACTTTTATGATGATCGGTTTATTTATTTACATGTGTAAAAATTTGTGTTTGTGATGAATTTATTGTGTATGAAACAAATGCCAATCTAACACGTAGTTAGCATATGAGTAAGCAACTTGATTATTAATTCTTGGAATATGTATATATGTTATATTGTCAAATTTCCATTCTAATAATCTCACATGTAAGAATCTTCTCAATAATGTCAGATCTCTAACATGGTACAAACCATTAAGCTGTGACACTACTAAATCTGAATCAAGACGTACCTTAAGAGAGAAAACACCATGTAAAATGGCATCCCGTAGAAGCTCAATAACGGCACTATATTCAGCAACATTGTTGGACGATGGCCGTAAACATACGCCTCCTAAAGACAACACCTAACCCATAGGAGTATAAATCACCCAAGCAGCAGAGGCTGAGTGTTGAGTGTGATGGATCACACCATCCGTGAATCCTATGAAGGTGGAAGATTCCATTGACATCTGCCAAAAGAAACAAAAACTAATCACAAACCCAATCACTATAAGAAAAAGACCTACCTATGCAAAACTGTGCAATAATATACAATAACCAGCCTTGGCTGAAAATCATGCATAGTACTTTTTGAGATAAAACCCATTTCTAGGCTCTGCCAAGGCAGTCTCCTCATAATACACTAACTCATAAGTGCCCTTCTCTAACACACATTTGATGAAATAAGGACCACGCCACATGGGGTTAAAATTTCCTGCCCCCAAGGGTTCTTTCGGTTGATCCCACAAAAGGACCAAGTATCCCTCACTAAACCTCCTTAGTCAGATAGACTTATCATACTGGACCTTTACGCGACACTTATTCACCTCTAGAGCCACCAACACATCTCAACGTTGCTCATCAAGTTGCTCAAGGTGGACCAAACGCTCCTCCAATGGTGAAGTGTCTGGTAAGAGCTCTATGGTTAGCTTCAAAGAAGGAATCTCCCACTCAACCAGCAATACCAACTCCACTCCATGTACAAGTTGATATGGAGAAAATCCCATGGCAGTCTCAACAACGGTTCTATAAGCCCACAAAGTAGGATATAACATAATGTGCCAATTATTCTTGCTTTGTGCGATGGTTCGTTGGAGAATGGATTTAAGTGATTTGTTCACTACTTCTACCTGTCCATTAGCTTGAGGGTGGTAAGAGGAGGAATGCTCTTGTTTGTACCCTAACTTTGATGCCAACTCTTCCATAATACGGTTCTAAAAGTGTGAGCCATGGTCAGTGACAAGCTATTTTGGAATCCCAAAATGAGTAATAATCTGGTTGAATACGAAGTGCACGGTTGTCTCACCGTCGAATTTAATTGTAGGCATAGCCTCAACCCATTTCGTGAAGTAATCAATAACCACTATGATATGATGATGCCCCCTAGCTGAAGTTGGGTTGCAATTCATAAAATCAAGCCCCACTTAGTGAAGGAACCGACTGTGATGATGGGATGTAATAGGGCAGGTTTCCAGCACATATTCGGTGCAAACACCTAGCAAGGGTGGCACCTCTTGACTGCATCTACACAATCCTTAAAGATCGATAGCTAGAAATAACCTACTTTTAAGATTTTTTGGGCTGTAGAAAGCCCAGATAAATGACCACCACACGCCGCTCCGTGGAAATCATTCAACACTACATTATCCTCTTCATGAGTTAAACAACATCGTAAAATGAAATCTACCCCACGGTGGTACAAAGTGTTATCCACTATGAGGTAATTCTTAAACACGTGACGTAGTCGTCATTGTTGATCCCGTGAGAGGTGAGTGGGGACCTTTAATGTTTGTAAATATATAATGATATCCCCATACCATAGGTCTAAAGTTGAGATTAATAAGATGTGCTCATCGATAAACGTATCTTCACAAACCAACTCCTCGGCCTCGCTTGGGAAATCTGATATAAGCTATTTAAAAATTAACGATTTCTTTGATTTTGCCGAAACAAACTCGAGGTCGAATTCTTGCAAGATAACAATCCATTTACTATATTTTCCCCCAATCATCCTTCAAGTGAGGATGAATTGAAATGGATTGACATGGGCTACAACCAAGGTCTGGCGAAGGAGAATATAGTGTCTCAACCATTGAATCACATGTACGGTAGCTAAGGAAAGCTTCTCAACATGAGAATAGTGGATCTCTGTGTCAATAAGATTCCATCTCAGATAGTATATGACATGCTATTGGAGCTCCTCGTCCTCTTGAACCAGAACCATACCAATCATCTCCATGGATGTGGGAACATAAAGTAGAAAATCACGGCTATAGTATGGGAGACTAATCATTGGGGCCGATGCTAAGGCTTGCTTGAGCGCATCAAAGGACTCCTGGGCTTGCTCATATCAACAAAATCTGGTGTCCTTCAAAAGATGCATGAAGCCTCTAGTCAAATTGGAAAAATTGACAATGAATCTCCGTAAGAAGTTTGCAGTGCCTTGCAAACATTGAAGATGACGAATATTTTTTGGGGGAGACAACTGAAGTATTGCCTCAACTTTCAAAGGGTCGACTCTTATACCTTATTTAGACACAACGAATCCTAACAAGTGACCAGACTTCACACAAAAGATGCACTTGTGAGGATTTAACCTGACCAAATAATGGCGGCACCTTTTGAATACCAATCTCAAATGATAGGAATGACGCATTCTCATATGAGAATGAGCAGAAAGGTCATCCAAAAATACTTTGATAATTGATTTGAGATCATGGAATATCAAGGTCATGGCCCATTGAAACGTAGCTGCAGCGTTCTTAAGGCCAAAAGGCATTTTTTGATATGCAAAAGTTCCCTAAGGACAAATAAATTCAGTCTTGTGTTGGTCCTCAGGTTTAATTTGTATCTAATTGTATCCGAAAAAACTGTCCATAAAGGAAAAAGCCTCACTACCCACACACTCATCCAAAATCTGATCAATAAATGGTGTGGGGAAATTGTCCTTAGGACAGGCACGATTCAAATCACAGAAATTAGTACATATGAGGATCACTCCCTGTTTCTTGTCAACTAGAGTGGGGTTTGAAACCCACTCCGTCAAGGGAATGAGATAGATAAAACCGGCTTCAATAGTTTCTCTATCTCTGCCTTAATTACGGGTGCTTTCCTAGGATTCACCGCATGCAAGCGTTGTCGAACGGGCTTAGCTTTGGGATAAGTCTTAATATCATGTTCAACAATGTGAGGGTTGATACCTGGCATTTCATCATAAGACCAAGCAAATATATCATGAAATTCTTTAAACAACTCGGTGTATTCTTGAATCTCAGCATGGGAACATTCTTCCCCAATATAGACATTCTATATCCTGCCAGGATCGCGGGAGATATTGATAGGAATCGTTGGAGATATATTTGCCATGTTTCCATCAGCCATCCGACCAGGAGAGCTTAATGTAACCATAGGACTACCAATTCTCTCACTAAGAACCTCCCTAAAGTCCTCACGCTCCAAGCGGTCAAGCTCAGGAAGAAAGTAAGATCTATGATGGAGCTCTTCCCATGGTGGCTCAACTCCCGACATGGCCTCAATAATCGATTCGTCTAAAGGAAAAACACTATCAAGGTAGTTGTGCACGTGAGAAGACTGTACTACCCATGCAGGAAGAACATAAGGATCGTCCTCCTCCATCTGCGAAGAGGAAGGACTGGGCTCTGCAACACACTCAAGATTATCTTGATAAGCTACCATGGTTGTAGGCAATGCCACGTCCATTACAATGGGCTCACTCAGAGTATTCGATGTAGGAAGAATCCAAGGATCTTCCATATGACTCGTGCAAAAAGACACTGATCTCATAGATGTTGAAGCCTCACTGGAACTAGACCCTATCATAAGGATAGGTGCAAGGAAACTAAAACTTTCCATAAGGGATGGATACATGCCCACACCCACACTCCCAATTCCCGACTAAGAGTGCTCTACAATCGGGATTGAAGCTCCCAAAGATGTGGTAACCAATGGATTCTTGAATGACGTTTGATCAATTGTAACTATCTTCCTATTAAATGGAAAGAAAACAACACGAAATAGGGAATAAGCTACGGGTTGCATACTATACATCCAATTCCTACCCAACAAGAGATTGTAGTCAAGGGGTGCATCAACCACCTCGACCTCTATCGCAATGGTATTCCCTCCCAAATGAACCTTAAGGGAAGGAAGGATCCCGTGCGGCCTAAATGATCTCCCATCAAATGCAGTTAACATGGTCATGGATTTAGACAACTCAGGGGAACCTAAACCCTTCCAACATGATAAAGACATCACAGAAGCAACAGTGCCTTCGTCAATCACAGTGCACTTAACGGTCATGTTAAGACATTCTACATGAATCAAAAGAGACACATAGTAAGGGAAGTGAGGCTAAAGTCCTGCGGTTTCAAATTTAATCATAGAGGAAGAATGATCATCATTCACACCAAGGGTAGAAAGCAAAACCTTCCTTTGCGAAGGACAACTTTGAAGCACTTCCAGTGCAGACATCGCACAAGGAGTATGGCCCAAATCCTCGACAACAGAATAGTTCTGGGCGGCTCAAGCATGAGGATTGTGCCCTGAACACTTAAGGACTCCATTAGGAATGTGAGGTGTAGCTTCAGGTTTATCCACAAGTTTTTCAATATGCAAAGGAGTCCCTAGTGGATCAAGTTCCTTTCCTGGGTTGGGTTGTGACGACCCATGGTCTTTCACACAGGTCACAAATTTCGTAGCATGTACCATGTTAATGCAACCACGACCACTACCCTCCGGTGGATCTTGATCACCACTAGATTGATCATGTTTCCTCGAGTCCATAATTTGATTGTGAGGTAAAGGGTTAGTTAGCACAGCTAGGCCCTGTGCCAAGAATCTCGAGGCTTCATTGATACGAGGGCACAAGTAAGTGAGGTGATCCTCCTTACATAACTTTCAAGGGAATTTAACCTTAAGTTTAGATTGCTTGTCCACCTCAGCATTACGAGCATTCTTGTCATTATTATTAGCATTTTCATTCCTATTCCCACCCTTACAATGATTTTTACCCTTCTTTTTATTCCGTTCGGGCTACTGGTTACCCTTCTGGTCCGACGATTGCACTGAAAGCACACTCACCATTTGGGTGGGTTGAGACGAAGCCATGGATTGTCTCGAAGTATATTGGTTGATCGACAATTGACTAACTTGTTTTGCAACCGAATCCGCAGGTTTAGCACTCGCACAACCAACAATGCCATCAGCATGTGGTCTAGGTTTAACTTTGGGGTCGAAACTAGAACGCGGAGCATTGAGAATGATCTCATATAACAAACCGGATTGAGCATAAATCAAATCTAGTTCATGTGCCCTAAAAATGGCTTGTTCCTCATTTTGCACTCTAGATGTAGAAACATCCTTTGTTATATACAGCAATAATGACTTAAGGAACCATTCGAGGAGGAATTCCGGTGGTATAAAAGCTTTAATTAACCTCTTCCATCTACGCCACTCTTGGATATGATCTGAGATATGTGTGGCTTTATCCTACTGAAATGTCGACAAGAGTTTAGTACCAATCTCATAACGCACTGGTAGTTGGAAGTGGTTAAGAAAATTCATCGCTAGGTCATCGAACAAAGAGAATGCCCCCTAGGTAGCTCTATATACCATTTTGCGGCAGGCCCTGTAAGGGTGCGTCGAAACAACTTTAAACGGATTGAGTCCTAATGTAAGGAATTTGAAGAGCACCATACGTGAAAGGTAGTAACATGTTCACTCGGATCCTCTCCCGGTTTGCCCTTGAATTTGGGTATGTCCGAGGGAAGCTTAGTAGGGACAGCCAGCCAAGCCGGGTCATGAGCTATAGGATCATTCGTCAATATCGACAAGTCAAGAAGATTCAACATCGTGAGGAAAGGGAGCCTAGGATGATTAGGTTGATGGACCACTCCCTAATAGTTCTGATTCACATAGGTCTGATTACCATAACCACCATGGCCTTGGCCATGGTTCCCTCCTCCCATTTGACCCGTATAGGGTGGCATGGAAGCACCATAGTGTGGTGTACCTTGACTATTTGGAGATACAAAGCCATAACTTGGAGAGTAAGCGAGTTGTTGATACCTGCACCCATAAGGTGAAGAACCCTGTACATACTACATCCCATGAGACACTTCGTAAGTAGGGATATACGCTCCAAAAGTAGGAATATACATTCCAGAAGTAGCAATATATGCTCTGGAAGTAGTACTATGACATCTAGAAGTATGAACATGACCTCTCGAAACAATGGGTGGTGCATGAACCTGATACACAACTAGTCAAGTAACCGTAGTACAGACATGACTCGTAGCAACGTTTCAGCCCGAAGGACCACGTGAATGAGGTGGAGGGTGAACATTTGAAGAACTAGGGATAAAGGAAAAAGGGACCTATGTAATTATGTATGTGTTATTCCCTATAGTCACCGGTCTCGAATCTGGTATCCTAATAGGATCACTAACCCTAGACCTAGGAGGAATATGTGATGTAGCTTCCACCACCGAGATCGAAGGTGCAATGTGACTTGTGCTCCCAAACCAATCCGCATGGTAAGGAATGAGAGTGCCCCCGGGCATAGTGTTAGGCTCAAACTCAGACTCGACATGGAATGCCAAATCATGTGTGGGAAAACCAGACATACCATCACTACCATAACTAGTGCTCATGGGTTCAAAATGAGTCTCATCATCCTCCAGCATTCCATACCGGTGATGCGTCAATGGGGGATCAACACTAGAATAAGTAGGTCTATCATGAAAAGTACCTATCTCAGAAATCACAGGACCTAACTCAGTTAAATCAGGTGAAGGATCATAGTTAGGAGTAAACTCTCCATCTTCCACTTGAATGGGAGAAGGTGGTTCAGGAATACCTTCAACATGGTCTCCCATCGTGTGTGAATCAATGTGCGAAGTAGTCCACCTGGACTGTCTATTTCTCTCTCCCTAAGGAGGAGGAGATGTAGAAGGTGGAAGTCCTACTAAACAACGAGAACGACACAGAGTCGCACCCGAATCCATAATGACTCAAAAAATATTAAAGACTTGCTATCTACACAAACCCTAGGCAAGCTAATGTGCACAGAGCAATCACCAATAAAATCTAAAGCCAAATACAAGCAATCAAGGGTAGGATAAGTGAGCTCCCAAATGAAGCAGGTATGTCTCACCTAGGAGAGGCTTGAGACTCCCATACATAACAAGCAAAGGTACGTAACCAATTATTGTGGCCCTCAGCTTCAATGCGTAAAGAGACTGTGCTGTCCGATCCCAACCTGGCCAGGACACCCGCAGAATAACCCCTGCAAAGTACCCCCTCGATATCATAGGTAAGGCCACTAAGGTCACCTTAATATAATCAATGCTCAGGTGGATAGTCGCGGGCGGGATTGACTGTATGGGCAGGGTATCAAAGCCCAAAACTCTCGAAAGAGCCCCCAGATACGAATATAATCTTGGAAATATCTCCAGTGCTACTCAGTTATGACTAGGGGTCATCCCAATCAATAATTGCTCACACTGCCTCATGCTTAACTCCCTTTTGAGAGAAGGATCCTGAGAAACACTAGTTATACCAAGGAATTTCACACACTCACCTGAACAGACACATACATGTTGTTGTTTAGTGGTCTTGGAGAATTTACTCACAATGAACTATTCCAAGACCCTAAAACCTAATCTTGTTAGTGAACCCTATCAAATGAAATAGTGTAGTTCATTTTAATTTAAGCGTTAATTTTAATTGTCTTTATTACTCAAAAGAGGTATATGGCCATGTAACTAATGGCATTATGACACAACATGAAGCAAAATGCACACCTAACAATCAATGCAAATGCATTGTGTCCATGATAAAACAGGGCATACTACTACGTGAAATGCACAATTTTCTTCAAATGATAGATGCAAGCTTTCCTATATGAAATCTTGACTACTACTCCAAAGCAAATCTAGTGCAAGTACTGTGCAAAATGCAAAATGCAATGCATAATGATAAGCAAATATTTTTGGATTTTTTGAAATAAAAATGAGATATTAAAGAAAAATAATGGATCTACAACCCCTAGACTCTGCAAGAACACTCGAGTAGCACTCAAACAAAGTACTAAGGTAAAATAAATCTAATGCACTAATCCGAAAACAAAAAATAAAAAATGTAATGACAAGAACATTCTTAAAAAAGAAATTTTAGCCTAAAAAAACTGTCTCTGGTCAGAAATAGAGGTGTATACAGACTCTAGCAGTATCAAAGGAGACTCAACAATCATCAAAATTCACAGTAAACCCGCATGTGTACGCGGAAATAGTAGTGAAACCCGCGTATATACGCGATTGTAAGTTAAAAACTCGCATACAGGAAGAAATGTGCATAGAAATAAAGACAAATAGAAAAGCTGAGACAAACTTCACACCAATCAGATAATACCAAGTACACATTCCCCCATACCTGACACAGAAACAAGAGAAAAAGAGCAATTCAAATCCATTGAATGCCAATAGAAAATCCCCAAAGGACAACTACTAGGAACTCCCCAAAGGAGTGGCCAATTCTGTTACAGATAGAAATTCCTATGGCTTGGGGTACCACAATAGACAGCTTGACTCCAGAAATCAATCCTTTCCAATATACAATAGAAATTAAATATCTAACACTAAAGGATCAGACCTCGTACCTTATTCCGGACGGTTGAAGTAGATCCCCGTTGAGCTTTCCAACTTCAGCTTGAATTGATAAATCACTTCCTCAACAACAAGTAAACAAAGCAAGCATACTATATAACTTGGTGTTATATCTATTCTAGCATATATAATCAACAATGTATAAGTATTTGAAATCGTCCATGGATAAAATATTCATTCAAACATACATTATTGGACAGGAAAATATATTTCTATTAATATAAAATCAGAGATTATAATGTATACAACCTCTGTTGACACGTCTACGAATCAGATAAACTGAATCACCCACTTGGACCTCCACCACCTCAATCCTCCATCTCTCGATAGCAAGCTCACAAGCAAAAGGCAAGCTTGGGAAGAACACAAAAGTGCTCCAAGGGACAAAGGGATGCCGACTCAAGCACAAGTTCCGGCAACAATGGACTATAGTTTCTTTGCTCTCAATTCCCTCATATGCCTTCAATGTACCAAAGATTTCCTTATATAGTTTTTCAAAGGGGTAATGAAAGGTCAAATCCGAGCGATCTCAATTCATATGGAAGGACAGGAGTCAAGTGAGTCGGATCTAGGTCAAGGAAAACTCCAAAAGGATTTGGATTTTGTACACATCCCGATGTATGCGGTTTTAGTGGTCAAACCCGCATATATACGCGATTAGGGGTTTAAAATTTGCATGTATTAATTTTCACATGTTTATAGGGATGGTCAAGGAAACATCAAAGGAAAAAAATGGTCCAAGGGGTCTAAGAAGTCTGCAAAGGGACAAGGGAAGGCCATACAAGTGTGATTCACCTCGAGTGGTAAAATCAGCTATAACAAAGATGTCTCATCATACCAATCTTGATGAAAAACTTGAGGGAGCTGATAACTTCTGAGCCTGAAAGTATAGGATCTCCCTGGTCCTGGAAGAAAATGAGTTGGACTCCTATAACAATGAGGAGGTTCCAGTTCCAGAGGGAGATGAGGCTAAGGCCTTACATAAGAAGAAATTGGTCATGGCTAAGAGTATTATTGCTGATTCAATCAAGGATCACCTCATACCACAGGTGTCTTACCTAAAGACACCTAAATCTATGTTTTGATGCCCTGACCAAATTGTTCAAAGGGAAGAACATAAACCAGAAGATGACCTTGAGGAACCAACTGAAGAATGTAAAGATCCATAATGTAGAGTCCATCCAGTCTTACCTTACAAGAATCTCTTAGATCAAAGAACAACTTGAAGTATTGGATGAAGAAGTGGAGAATGCAGAGATTGCAATGACCACCTTGAATGGTATCCCTAGATCATGGGACTCCTTTATTCAAGGAATGTGTTCCAGAAAAAAAGTTAGTCAAGTTAAGTAGACTATGGGAAGAATGCTCTCAAGAAGAAGCTCGAATAGCAGCTCGAGAAGAAAAGATGGGAAGTGAAGATCAAGCTCTCATAGTACACTCCAAGAAAACCAGAATAAGTTCTCATCACCCCAGAGATAAGCACTCTCACAAAGATAACACTAGAAAAGATTTTTCTAGAATCATATGTTATACATGTGATGAGAAAGGACACTATGCTAGAGAATGTCCTAGAAACAAAACTGTCTCTCACAAGAAGAAGGGAAACAAGAGAAGACATCATGCTCATGCTGTAGAGGATGATGAACCTTCCACAAAGAGAATCAGATAGGAAAATATGTTTTGATTTCTGCTCTCACGGGAAACATTACACATGGAAGCAATGATTGGCTTATAGACAGTGGGGCTTCCAAACATATGACAGAATTCAAAGAATCCTTTGTGAAACTATCAGAACATGAATCACCACACAAGGTGAAACTTGGAGATGACTACCAGTATCCAATAAAAGGTAGTGGCGAATCCTCCTATAAGATAGACTCTGGAAAGTATATGACAATGAAGGAAGTATTGTTTATACCTGGACTAAAGAAGAACCTCCTCTCCATATCTGCATTAGATGCAAAAGGCATGAGGGTTACATTTATAGATGGCCAAGTTATCATGTGGCCAAAGGGAAAGACTATTAATGATGTAGTATTGATTGGGGAACAAGAGGGAGGTCTATAAAAATTGAAGGGCCATCCAGAACAAGCCTTGGTCCATGAAATAGTAGAGCCAAATGAACTTTGGCATAGAAGGCTTGCACGTGTGCATTACATAGCACTACCACTTGCAAGCAAAGTTGTTGAAGGTCTTCTAGAAATTCAAGCAAAAAATTATGGAGTCTGCAAAGGATGTGTGAAAGGAAAGAACACAAAGAAGACATTTCCAAGTAGCGAGAGCAAGGAAAAAGGGATCTTGGAAATCATCCACTACGATGTATGCGGTCCAATGTCATCAAGTTCATTAAGCGGGTATGTATACTATGTTTCTTTATTGATGATATTTCTAAGAAGACATGGATATACTTCATGAGGAACAAAGATAAAGTTTTCAGCATATTCAAGGAATTCAAAGCCTTGATTGAGAACCACACTGAAAAGAAGATCAAGACCTTTTGATCAGATAATGGCGGAGAATTCACATCAAATGAATTCAAAGAGTTATGCAAAGACTCGGGGATTAAGAGGGAGTTATCCACTCCATATAATCCACAACAGAATGGGGTTGCAGAAAGGAAGAATAGAACTATCATGGAAGCTGCAAGAGCAATGCTTCATGATCAAGATCTTCCCATGCATCTATGGGCAGAATCTGCTAGAAAAATGGTGTATGTACAGAACCGTGCTCCACACAGAGTACTCAAGAACAAGATACTTGAAGAAGTATTTTCTGGCAAGAAACCAGAATTCAGCCATCTCAGAATATTTGGTTGTCCAGTGTACATACACATTCCAAAAGAAAAGAGGACAAAATTAAATACTTCAGGAAAGAAGGGTATATTTATGGGATTTTCTGAAAGCTCGAAGGCTTACAGAATATACTTCCCAAGATTCAAGAAGATCGACAACAACAGGGATGTAACATTTGACGAAAACTCATCTTACAACAAATCTAGAAAGAGGCCTGCTGAAGAACCTAAAGAAACAGAAGCACCTCAAATTCATGACACAACCATGAACGAAGAAATTCAAGAAGAATATCGAGAATTTGAAGAACCTAAAGAACCGGTAGATCCACCTCACGAAAATAATCCTCATAAGAGGAAACTGCTTTGGTACGAGAAGCTATCCAAGGTGCAAAAAGATATGGGGCTCGAGAATAGAATCATAGAGAAAGAAAGAGGACCGGGTCCTGCTCCGGTATGTAGCATTTTTTTGTGATTTCATCGATAAAGAACCTTCCAACTATGAAGAAGCGGAAGAAAGGAAAGAATGGAAGGATGCTATGATCAAAGAGTATCAATCAATCATGAAGAATGATGTTTGGGATGTTGTCCCAAGACTGGAAGGGAAGTCAGTTGTAACTTCCAAATGGATCTACAAGATCAAGCATGCTGCAGACGACAGCATAGAAAAATATAAAGAAAGATTTGTTGCTCATGGCTTCTCCCAGAAAGAATTAATATCTTATGAAGAAAGTTTTGCACCTGTATCCAGATACAGTTCCATCAGATCAGTACTTTCTCTAGCTGCAGTGATGAAGTGGAAGATACACCAAATGGATGTGAAGATTGGTTTCTTGAATGGTGTAGTGGAAGATGAAGTGTATGTGGAGCAGCCACACGGTTTTGAGACACATGACTGGGAAACTCATGTGTGTAGATTGAAGAAATCCCTATACAGTTTGAAACAGGCACCTAGGACATGGTACAGAAGAATTGACAGCTTTCTATCCAGTTTGGGCTTTACCAAGAGTAAAGCAGATTCCAACCTATACTACAAGGTTGAACATGGAGACCCAGTGATGCTCCTACTATATGTAGAGGATATGTTTGTAACCGGTATGGATTGGTTGATTACTGATACGAAGAGGAAGCTTGTTGCCGAGTTCAAAATGAAGGACTTGGGTATGATGCATTATTTTCTAGGAATGGAGGTGTGGCAGAATGTAGATGGAATTTCTATGGGACAAGCGAAATATACAATAGAGATCTTGAAGAGATTCGAGATGATGAACTGCAAGGCCATGACTACACCTATGGCATCAAACTCGAAGCTATTGAGTGACGCTTCATCAGAATCAGTTGATGCTATGATGTATCATCAGATGATTGGGTCCTTGATGTACCTGATGAACACGAGACTAGATATTTGATTTGGTGTGAACACCTTGAGCCAATTCCTGACAGATCTGAGACATGTTCACTTGGTTGATGCAAAGCATATTCTGAGGTACCTGAGGGGTATAGTTGATTATGGCCTCAAGTATGAGGTGAATCTGAAGATTGACCTGGAGGGTTATGTTGATTCAAATTGGGCAGGCAATGCCATCAATAGGAAGAGCACTTCAAGGTGTTGCTTCATTATGGGATCAGGTGTGATCTCTTGGTTTAGCAGGAAGCGGTCCTATGTGGCACTGAGTACAGCTGAAGCAGAGTATGTCATAACTTGTTTAGCTAGGTGTGAGGCAGTATAGCTAAGAAAGCTAATATATGATTTATTTGATCTCCAGTTGGATGATACTTGTATATATTGCGACAACTAGAGTTGTGTGAAGTTATCAGAGAACCGAGTGTTCCATGACAAGTAGAAGCATATCAAGATCAAATATCATTATATTAGGGATATGGTGCAGAGAGGAGCAGTGAAGCTCCAATATGTTGGGACGGACGAACATATAGCTAATGTGTTGACAAAGTGTTGTTTAGGATTAAACACCCTTGTAACCTAGGGTTTGGGGTTACCAACTTACTTCTAACCTTGTAGACAATTAGCTTTGATAAAGTACAGAATGGAAATAGGAATAAATACTTGACTCACCTGATTACCGACGGTTGATCCAAGATTGATCTCCTTTTGCTCTGCTTCTCTCTAAAGCTTTCAGGGATGCAACTCCTTCATCTACAAAGAGCAAATTCTCCAAGTACAATCTTATACATGTATATATAATAGGTTATATAAACAATATATCTAGTGCATAATCAAATATATTCATCAACCATAATACATGAAAGAGACTCAACACAATTTTGGAAGAAGATTTATCTTTATTAACAATCAATGAATGAGATAAGAGTACAACCCAATGCCTGAGACAAGGGCTCCTCTACAACCCAAGGACTCTGAGTTTTGCTGCTCCAAGACTTCTGAAGATATACCACCAGCATAAATTTTCTCTCCAAACTTGATTAATTAATGCCCTCCCCAAGGCCTCTATTTATACTTTGGGAAATAGAGTGGTTTCAAACGTTGAGGAGGTTGAGATAGTTGGAGTAGTTAATGATTAGGGCCCAACTAATCTCCATTAATTGTGATTTATGTTTTTTAATGTCAAATGAAGATGTACGTGACTATTAATATAGGCAACCCACATATGACACACGGGTTGCTTAAAGGAAACCCGTGTATGCTTATGTATGCGGGTTGCAATGGATATAGTCGCGTACAGTATGCGAGTTGTCAATGGAAATAGTCACGTATGTACGCAAGTTTCAATGAAGATAGTCGCATACGCCAATCAACACTTAGAAAAATAATATGGTAGGTTGGTTGAAAGGAAAATGCATCTCAAGTCATGCCCATCTATAGTGTTTTGGCAAACTTCAATCCTAAAATGTCCTTTTGTGTACAAACATAGGGAATGTTGGCACTCGGATGGAGAAGTGCCATTTGCATTGATAACAGATGCCCCCTAATGTGTGAGGTCAAAGGGAAACGATGGCCAAAATACATTATAATAATTATCTTTGGAGAACTCAGAAGTTCGATGGAGCAGAGGTAGTGCCTAAAACAGATACATAATAAGGTCATATAAAAATTCATATCTGAGGATGCTATGTTCAATATATTAGAACACTAGATCCTTTACAATATTTGAGTACATCGTATAGTACGAATACAAGACCACATATATTACAAAGGTGGATCGAAGCCAGAATATACAATAATGATGAGTCTTCAAAGATCTGGAAGCTATGTAAGTGACCACAACATAATCTTGCGCAACTTAGTCCATAGATATGAACCTAAGGTCTTCGTAAAAAAATCCCAAAGAACCAGTACAATCTAAGCCATGTGAATAGATGTTATTGAAGTCGAACATGGATAGGATTCAACAGATTGTCAACCAATAGGTAATAATTGACAACTGAAGCAAAGGAATTCACCTATAATGTAAGTGAATCCTAATGTACGATTGTCAAAACTCTAGGTATTCATCGTTAGGAAATGCTGATGCGGAACCATACTGTGATAAGGAAGGCAATCGATCCTCCAACAGATCACAAGAGTGACTAGTAACTGGGTAAAGGAAGGGAGACACAAGTAGTAACAAATATGACAATGATGGAATCAGGATATAGATAAGATATAGGGTTAATTCCTTGAACAGTGAGCACGACATAGAGATGACCAAAGGAAACTTTTAACTTTACAGATAGTAAAACTAAACTTATCTTCCATGTAAGAGACATGATCAAATTCCCCAGGTAGAACTGATAAGAGGAGGAGTAAGAAACTCGAAGTAATAGCTGAATTGAAAGTGAACACTGAGACATGAGTATCGAGAAAGATAGAGAGTGCTATGTTCAAGGATGAGATGTTGCCACTAACTGAGAACCAAAAGAAAATCTTCTTCCTTACCTTCCCTGTTAAATTTTAACGAGTCCAGGACAACTCAAGTCTCTCTTCATTTTTTAACAAGCTTGAAGAGAAGAGGGAATAATGCTTGATAGTGTCACTGATTTGTGTATTTTATGAGCCTGAACTAGTACATGCTCACTTGGTGTTTTCATGTTTAGAGAGTTTGAAAAATCCAAAGAAGACACCAGGGGGGGCCTTTTTCGTCCAATTTAGTCTCCTAAGGCCAAAAAAGTATAAAACATACCATAGAAGAACTCTCTTAACTTCCATAGAAGAAAAGGTGAACCTTTTTTCGTACTTAGTCAGAGAGGTCCAAAAAAGGTTAAATTACCACCTACCCAACACTCCTTTGAGAGAAGCATACACAACAAGATTTGAACCCGAATTTCGACATTAGAATCTGATGTCATCCGAAATTTTGCATGGATGTGTCGGACAATAATCACTCAAAAGAATGCCGATAAAAAAATATTTATAGCGTTGTCGAATATCTGACACAATGGCATTGGATTTTCGACCCTTTTAGTGTCATTTATCCAACACTTCTGTGTCAGATGTTTGACGTCTATGAACCCAATAATTTCGATTATCTGACCCATGAGCGTGGGATATCCAACGGGCTGTATAGGTTTTTTTATAAAAAAGAAAAAAATTAAGGTTTATATGATTTTAAATTTTATGGTCCCATACTTTCAACGGTAACTATGTTCAAGGTGTCGAATATCTGGCACATGTCCATTATAAATATAAATTGTTTTAAACATTTTGGCATGTTTTTTGTAGAAGCGAGGAATGATTTGCGAAAATTATTTGTTCCTCGATGGACATTTTTAGGAATTGTTTTATTCTTCAACGGGCGGTTGTGGGATTTTTTTCTTTCATCGATAGATAGTTTGCCAGGAATTTTTTATTCTTCGACTTTTCTCCGTTTGACAAAATGTTGATGTGTGGTTGATGCATGGAACTTGATTTTTTAAGACAACTGGTTATATTCATTAAATAATTTTATGACAAAATGTCAAATATATTAAATATTCCGGATCCAAACGAAGACAACCGACAATTGCTTGCTAGACTATGGGATGCAGCGAAATGAAGTGGTGATGGAAAATGTTATTTTCCATGTACTCAATGCAAGGGATTTAAGAGGAGAATAATATTGATCTCAATAGCCACAAAACATTACAGGGAACATGGACACGCTGAGGGGGGGAATGAATATTGTCCATTTGTAGGTTTAGCATTATAAACATTATTATATTCATTTTTTTTGGTAATTGTATGTATTATTTTTTTTTCATATATTAATGTATATCTATTGATGTTTCCATGTATTTATATTAAAGGAAAGACACCCTATAGCATGTCGTCTAGAGGAAGTGCTTTCAGAACAAGTTCAGGATTAGGATCATGGAGCGTGTATGTTTAATGGAGAACAAGTGAATGATCATATTGAACAAGATGATCATGTCAATGATGTAATTGAAGATGATGGTACAAATACATATGTCCATGATTCATTTAATGTTAGAATGGATGATGATGATGTTGATAATGAAAATGATGATGACTTTGATGATGTTCACGATATACCTCTTCTTGATAAGGCATATGAACCCCTTAATGAAGGCTCCAAAACAAATCTTCTCTCTACTATATTGTTGATAATGAACTTGAAGGTTATTAATGGTCTTTCAAACATTGCAATTACATGGATCCTAAGGTATCTAAAATAATCCATCACATATATAGGATCGTGATAAAGTTTATTTGTATTCCTCTAATAATTGTATTGTTAACTCATTATTGATCATCGTACAGATGAAGCGTGTTTCGTTAACATTATTTATTTATTACATTAACAAATTTTTTTTTGTAGCTTGATAGCTGAATTTTTGTTACCACCATCAAATATTTTACCTCGCACATATCGAGATTTATCATCCATCGTGAAAGAGATTGGAATGCATTATGAAGCAATTCATGCATGCCCTGATGACCATGTTAGATAATATAATCAGCATGAATTTGCAATAGAATGTCCAGAATGTCATGTAAGTAGATATCGTATAGATAAAGTAACAAAAAAGGTGCCTCAGAAGGTTCTTCGTTATATTCCCATCATTCCACATTTGCAACGACTGTTCAGGTGCAAAAACATACCACAATTTATGGATTACCATGCCAGGAACATAATTCAAGATGATGTTATCCAAATGCTTGCAGATGGTACTTACTTTTAGAGATATTGAAGAAATGTGGCCTCACTTTAAAGAAGAACCACGTAATCATAGTATTTCTTTGGCAGTAGATGGTGTTAATCCGTTTGCACAGATGAAATCCATTTACATGGTGTGGCCTATTTTTGTTATCAACAATAACATTCCTCCATGGTTGTCAATAAAGAGGGAGCACATAATGCTGTCGATGATTATTCCAGGTTTTATTGACGAAAACTGTTTTATTTATAATGTAGTTGTGGCATCTCATTTGTCTTAATATGTATCTTAATTTCATATATATATCTATTATTTTACTCTTCTGCATGGTTTATATATCTTAATGGTTCTCATAATGATATATTTTATATGTACTTCAAATTATGAATTAGGTAAGTTCCAAGTCAAAGATATGAATGTATACATCGAACCTCTTATAGATGAGCTACTGAAGTTATGGAATGGCATAACTATGTATGACGTATCTAGACCAATACAACAAAGGCAATTTCAATTCCATGCAATGGTTGTATGGACAATTCACGATGCCCTTGGGTTAACTTCATTTTGTGGTTTGTAATTTTAAGTTCCACTTTAATTGCATTTAGTGATATGGAGTAGTTAGAATATTTTATATATGAATATATTTGACATAGATATTCCTTATCTAAATATTGTAGGTCTTCAGACAAAGGGTAAATTTGCATGTCTAGTTTGTGGTTCTAAGATAAAATCTCGTCGTTCAAAAAGCTTAAGAAAGGAGGTGTTTGATGAGTATAGGCATTTCCTCTCTAAGAATCACAAGTATAGAACAACTAAACGAAATAATTTCAATGGGAAGCAGGAGAATGCATTAAAACCATGGAGAATGACACCTCACCTTTGGAAGATGCAATACAATAGAAATCGTCATCATGGTACGTATGGATCATCGTATATGAATTTTTATGTATTTTAATTTTTATTGTGAGTTGTTTGTTGTAGTGGCGATAATTTATTTATGATGTAATTTATTAATTATAAACTAATATTCATGATTTCCATCATGATCATGAAGGGATTAATGATCTTCCACGAGGAATGAAAAGTTATCCTATTCAATTCAGTAAGTTTCCCTACTATGAGCACCTACAAATTGCTCATTTGTTTGATACAATGCATATTGGAAAGAATGTTACTGAAACCTTATGGTGACAACTAGAGCTAAGGAGGGAGAAAGATAAAGTTGTGAAAGTGTCCAAAGACATTCAAGAAAGAAACCATGCAATGAAAAACGTCATCCAATTTCATACCAACAAAGAACAAGTTAATATAAACTCAATTCCATGGATGTTTACGGAGCAACAAAGCAATGTTGTCAAAGAAGTAATGCAGAAAATTAAATTTCCCACTGGTTTTTGTGCAAACTTGAAGAATATCATAACTAAAAAAGGTGATTTTGCGGGGGTCAAAACACATGATTGGCATGTCTTCATCAAGGTAATTATTATTGTTACGTACATATAATTTTTTCTTGTTTGTATACTCTTTGTTTAATAAATGGCATGGTTTGTATATTGATACAGTATGTTCTACCTCTCTCTCTCCCAGACAACTTCGACAACAATGTCAAACAAGTTATATATAATCTTGGTAAATACATGAGGTAACTAGCAATTACTTGCACTATTTCAGCATATATTGTAATTTAATGTTTATTTTTGTTAAATATCATTATTGGTTTGCATCAATTGTAGATGGTTGACATCTAAAGAAATCCATAAGGAAGATATAAAGTATTGGAGGAGAGAAATTCCTCGTCTCATGTTTGAAATGCAGAAGCATCTACCATTAGCATTTTTCAATGCACAAGAACACTACCTCATACACCAAGTTGAGGAGATTGAGTTGTGTGGACCTGTGCACTCAAGGTCCAGGTGGACGGTTGAAAGGCACTTGAAATTTATGAAGGGTTTGGTGAGATAACGAGCACATGCGGAGGGTTCTATGATGGAAGGATATACGGTATACCAAAACATATTGTATGTTAGTGAATATCTTCCTATTTTAGCATCAAATATCCATTTACATCGTATTTGTGATCCAAACTCCAATAACAAATTTGAAGGCGAAAGGTAGATTGAGGAAGCTGAAAGGTAATTATTAGCTAGTGGATGTTTATTATATCCTTCATATTCTAATTGTATTTTCTAGTCATAATTGCTTCAATTAGGAGCATATACGTCTTTGTTCAGGAGATTTACACCTTTCTTTCATTTTAATGGTTATTTTCATTAAACAGTTGGTCGAGAATGGGATGCAATTCATTTATACATCGCAAACAATCTTGACTGGATGAAGGTATGGATTGAACGATGTGCACAATCGGGTCATGGAATATCATGGGAAGGTGTTGCTTCATTGGTAAAAGTAGCACCATGCAATGGAGATAACAATCTAGCAGAAAGGGAAATCGATTTGGCATATGGTGTAAAAGATAAAATGGCAAGCATATAATTAATCAAATATCCCTCTAAATCTTTTATTTTGCAAATTACTTATTAACGTACATGTTCTTATTTTCCATGTATTGTTGCATAAGGACTGAATGGTTGTGTAACCTTTTCATGTATTGCTTATTGTAGGTAAAACACCATAAGGCTATGGTTTACAATGGAGGTATATATCGGATCAAAAAACTGGATAAAACAATGAAAACATCAGATTCTAGGGTTTCTATTGTCGTGTAGGTTACCAATGTTTCATCTAGAACTAACAGACATCCAAAAGTCTCAGAAAATTGATACTATGGGTATTTGGAAGATATTATACAG
>LPNX011165655.1:13688-16188 GCA_001517045.1 Pseudotsuga menziesii | reverse complement strand
ACTAAGCAAGCTACAACACTTTGTACGAAATCGAATGAGTATAGATATAATGATGTTAGTTCCTCAAGATCTTATAGAGTGGATGCTTGGTTGCTCTATAGGTTCCTCATTAGACGCTTCACTAGATGAATCATATATGGGGCCCCCAAAACTATGATTATTGATTTCAAATATAACATCCAACTCTTCATGAAATGGATAAATGCGTTCATTTTCCATCTCATCATCAAACAAGGGTTTACCTACAAAATATTCCTCATCAGAATCTCAACAATATGGACCATCTAATTCAGATTCTTTGGATGAGGTAATATAATAGGAGAATGGGTTCTTTCATAACTAACAACCCAAAGGGTCTTTGTCTATTTAGTCTGCTTCTTCACCAACTTCAATCCATCCTTATCAGCTTTCAAACATGGGTTTTCTTCGCTGTGCATTCATTTACATTGATCAACTAATGACAGACCTAATTTAATAGTTTCAGCTAACCCGCATTTGACCCATATTGGCTGATATGGATTCTGAAGTTTGGCCAGTCTAAGCGTTACAATTGCTAGTGTATGCATCCAAATACTTGCTAGTTACTTGATCACTATCAGGGAACAACTTCATCTCTATCATGTTAACCTTACTTCATCCAGCTAAAAGTAGTTCACATATTCAGAGAACACAATACTAAGGCTAATAGCTTATTCAAAGAAGAATTAATCTTGGCCTCAGGCCATTTTCAATTTATTGAATTCACTGATGGTGAATGTATTGATCAAGGCACTTTCCAGCTTTTCTAGTCCTTAGCACTTGAGTATTTTATGTGTTGTTGCTATTGACATCCTTTGGATGATTGAGGTGGATGATCCCCTCATATTACTGATCTATCTTGTTTATTTCTTCTTTGGATTAGCTACTTCAGTATTAGACTTGAATTCTCTCTCTGTTGAAGGTTAGTGATGTGGATGTAGTCAAGATTCCTAGATTATAGGTTTTACCTTTGAAGGTTTGTCCAGTATTCCTATGAAGCTGATCAATTGTCATTTGTCTACTAATGATGAACATAGTTGTATCTATTCCGACGCCTTTGTGTTAGATATTCGATGGTGATATAAATCTTTTTTATCGACATTCTTTTCAGTGATTGCTATCTGACAAATCCGTACGAAATGTCGGATGACGTCGGATTCTGATGTCGGATTTCGGGTTCAAATCATGTTGTGTAAGGGAGGTTTAGATAAGGATTCGAGTTCCACCATAGCCATGATCATTAGAGTTTTTTTGGTCACATGTATGCTCGGTCCATTGGAGAAGGATAAAAAATGGTCGCTACCCTGAGTAGGATTGTCGAGCCATGTTTTGTTATAAGCAAGAAACTAGAACCTAACCCCTAGATCATTGAAGATCATTATAAAATATTAAATTTTTTTCTACATACCTGTTAATATCATCGTCAAAAAAAATTTTCCATGAGGACAGAGTTCAAGGACTCTGTCCACATGAACTATATCTCACAAAAGATAACAAGTGTTCAGCCAAGCAACGGTGACAACTTGTGGTATTATGCCTCACAAGGTTGCGATGTTGCAACCCCATGAAACATAATACCATGAGTCATCACCATTATTATCCAACACTTATTAGCTATTTTAGAGTTAGTGAATTGAAAGTGGCTAAGTCAATGCAAAAAACAAAGGTAATAAGTTTGACTAAATAAACTATTTTGATAATTGTACCTACATCTTCCACTATTTTGATAATTGTAACTAATAAACTATTTTGATAACGGTGATGATTCTTGGTATTTTGTTTCACAAGTTTTCCATGTTGCAACCTAATGAAACATAATACCAGGAATCATCACCATTATTAGCCAACACTTATTAGCTATTTTAGAGTTAGTGAATTGAAATTGGCTAAGTCAACGCAAAAATGAAAGGTAATAAGTTTGACTAAATAAACTATTTCGATAATTGTACCTACATCTTCTTTGATGGGGCTTCAACCAATCAAGTTGGAGGTATATGTGTTCATCTTTTGATCACCCAGGACCACTATTTTTGCTTCAAATTGGGTGTTGGTCTAAGTACAAACACCAGATTTGAACTACTTGCTTTATGGACTCTCCTTTATTGTGCTAAATCCATGGTCCTTCCCACTCTTCACATTCATGGTGACTCCACTACCATCATTAATTGGTTCAATAGAATATCAACACTAACTTTACTTGCACTTGATGGCTGGTGTCAACGTATCCGTGATATGGAACCTTACTTCATCCAGCTAAAAGCAGTTCACATATTTAGAGAACACAACACTGGTTGATAGCTTATTCAAAGAAGCATTAACCTTGGCCTCAAGCCATTTTCAATTTACTGAATTCACTAATGGTGAATGTACTGATCAGGGCACTTTCCAGCTTTTCTATCCCTTAGCACTTGAGTCTATTATGTGTTGTTTCTATTGACATCCTTTGGATGATTGATGTGGATGATCCCCTCATATTACTCAT
>LPNX011165648.1:0-15948 GCA_001517045.1 Pseudotsuga menziesii | reverse complement strand
CCCCAGCCGAAGCTGGGTTGAAATCCATAAAATCGAGCCCCCATTTGGTGAAGGGATCGGCGGTGATAATAGGGTGTAACGGGGCAGGTTTCGAGCGCATATTACATGTGAACACCTGGCAAGGGTGGCGCCTCTTGACCGCTTCAATACAATCCTTGAAGATCGACGGCTAGAAATAACCCGCTCTCAAAATATTTTGAGCTGTAGAAAGCCAAGATAAAATACCACCACACGCCCCTCCATGGCAATCATTAAGTACTACCTCATCCTCATCATGAGTTAAACAACGTCGTAAAAGGGAATCTACTCCACGGCAGTACAAAGTATTGTCCACTATGAGGTAGTGTTTGTAGATATACTATGATATCCCCATACCATGGTTCGGCCGTTGAGATTAAGAAAATGTGTTCATCAACGAACGTATCTTCACATACCAACTCCTCGGCCTCGCTTGGAAAATCTGATATGATCTCTGCAAAGATTAAATATTTCTTCGATTTTTCTGAAACAAATTCGAGATCAAACTCTTGCAGGATGACAATCCATTTATTATACTTTCCCCCAATCATCCTACGTGTGAGGACGAATTGAAACGGATTGACATGGGCCACAACCAAGGTCTGGAGAAGGAGAATATAATGTCTCAAACGCTGCACCGCATGTACAGTAGCTAAGGCAAGCTTCTCGACATGAGAATACCGAATCTCTACGTCAATAAGGTTTCAGATCAGATAATATATGACATGCTCCTGGAGCTCTTCATCGTCTTGAACCAAAACCATACCAATCGTCTCTAAAGATGCGGCCACATATAATAGGAAATCACGGCTATAATCCGAAGGACTAATCACCAGGGCCGATGCTAGGGCTTGCTTAAGTGCATCGAAGGACTCCTAGGCTCGCTCATCCCACTCAAAGGGAGTATCCTTCTTCAGGAGACACATGAAACCTCTAGTCAAATTGGCAAAGTTGACAACAAATCTTCGTAACAAGTTTGCCATGCCTTGCAAACACTGAAGATGATGAATATTGCGCGGGGCAGACAACTGAAGTATTGCCTCAACCTTCAAAGGGTCGACTTTTATACCCTCTTTCGAAATGATGAATCCTAACAAACGACCTGACTTCACGCAAAAGATGCACTTATGAGGGTTTAATCTAACAGCATAGTGCCGGCACCTTTCGAACACCAATCTCAAGTGATAATAATGACGCATCCTCATGCGAGAATGAGCAGCAAGGTCATCCAAAAATACTTCAATAATAGACTTGAGATCATGGAAGATCAAGGTCATCGCCCGCTGAAACGTAGCTTCGGCGTTTTTAAGGCCGAAAGGCATTTTCCGATACACAAATTTTCCCCAAGGACAAATAAATGCGGTCTTGTGTTGGTCTTCGGGTTTAATTTGGATCTGATTATACCCAGAAAATCCATCCATAAAGGAGAACACCTCTCTACCCGCACACTCATCCAAAATCTGATCTATAAACGGTGTGGGGAAGTTATCCTTAGGACAGGCACGATTTAAATCATGGAAATCAGTGCATATATGGATTGTTCCCTGCTTCTTATCCACCGGAATGGGGTTTGAAACCCACTCCATCAAGGGAACGGGATATATGAAACCAGCTTTCAATAGCTTCTCTACCTCTACCTTTATGGCGGGTGCTTTCCTAGGATTCACTGCGCGTAAACACTGTCGAACAGGCTTAGCATTGGGGTAATTCTTAATCTCATGTTTGACAATTCGAGGGTCAATCCCTGGAATCTCATCGTAATACCAAGCAAAAATATCACGGAATTCCTTGAATAGCTCGGTATGCTCCAAAATATCATCTTGGGAACAATCCGCCCCAATGTAGACATTCTCAATTGTACCAAGATTGCGAGAAATGTTGATAGGAATAGTTGAGGATATGTTCGCCATGTTTCCATCAGCCATCGGACCAGGAGAGCTTAATGGAACCATAGGTCTACCAACTTTCTGACTAAGAATCTCCCTATAATCCTCATGCTCCAAACAGTCAAGCTCTGGAAGGAAGTACGATCTATGATGAAGTTCCTCCCATGGTGGCTCAACTTCCGACATAGCCTCGATAATCGCTTCATCTGAAGGGAAAACCATATCAAGGTAGTCGTGGGCATGAGAAGACTATACTGCCCATGCCGGAAGCACATAGGGGTCTTCCTCCTCCGTCCACAAAGAGGAAGAACAAGGATCTGCAGCAGACTTGAGATTAGCTTGGTAAGCTATCATAACTACAGGAAACGGCATGCTCGTCTCGATGGCCTCACTTGAAGGACTCGGTGAAGGAAGAATCCAAGGATCTCCCATATGACTTGTGAGAAAAGGCACCGATCTCGTAGACGTCGAAGCACCACCGAAACTAGATCTTATCATGAGGACAGGTGCAGAACAACTAAAGGTTCCCATGAGGGATGGATACATGCCTACACCCACACTCCCAGTTGCCGGCTGGGAATGTTCAACTTTCGAAACTGAAGCTCCTGAAGACGTAGTAACATGCGGATTCTTGAATGCCATTTGATCAATCATTACAATCTTCCCATTATGTGGAAAGCATACAATCTGTTATAGCGGATTTCACCACACTAGGTGAATCACACATTGTATGGCCTTCCCCTGTCCCGCTGCAGACTCATTAGCCCCTATGGACTACTTTTTGTCTTTTGATGTGTCCTTGATCATCCCTAAAAAAATAAGAAAAGTGACATAGGCGGCTTTTACCCCAATAACCGGGTACATACGCGGATATGACCCCTATAGTCACATACATTGGGATGTGTGCATAATCCAAATCCTTTTGGAGTTTTCCTTGACTTGGATCCGACTCATATGTCTCCTGGCCTTCCATATGCCTTGATATCGCACGGATTCAACCTTTCAGTATCCCTTTGAAAAGCTATATAAGGAAACCCTTGATACATTGAAAGCATAATAGAGAATTGAGAGTAACGAAGCTATAGTCCATTGTTGCCAGAACTTATGCTTGAGTCTGCATCCCTTTGTCCCTTGGAGCACTGTTGTGTTCTTCCCAAGCTTCCCTTTTTCTAGTGAGCTTTCTATCTGAGTGATGGAGGATTGAGGTGGTGGAGGCCCAAGGGGGGGTTCAGTTTCTCTGGTTCGCAGACGTGCCGTCAGAGGTTGTCACTTGTAATCTCTGATTTATATTAATAGAAATATCTTTTCCCGTCCAGTAATGTGTATTTGAATGAATATTGTATCCATTGGAATATGTCAAATGCTTTTACATTATTGATTATATATGCTAGAATAGATCTAACACCATGATATATAGTATGCTTGTATTGTTTACTTGTTGTTGAGGAAGTATTATATCAATTCAAGCTAAAGATTGGAAAGCTCAACGGGGATCTACTTCAACCGTCCGGAATAAGGTACGAGGTTCGATCCTTTAGTGTTAGACATTTTATTTCTATTGCATATTGGGAAAGATTGATTTCTGGAGTCTAGCTGTCTGTTGTGGTACCCCAAGCCATAGGAATTTCTCTCTGTAACAGATGTGGCGACTCCGTTGGGGAGTTCCTAGTAGTTGTCCTTTAGGGGTTGATTTCTTGGCATTCAATGTATTTGAATTGCTCTCTCTCTCTTGTTTCTGTGTCGGGTATGGGGGCATGTATGCCTGGTAGAGCCTGATTGGTGTGAAGTTAGTATCAGCATGTCTGTTTGCCTTGGATTTGTGCATCTTCTTCTACCTGTACGCGGGTTTGTGACTTACAGTCGCGTATACACATGGTTTCCTCTAGGATTTCCGCGTATACACGCGGGTTTACTGCGCACAGTCACGTATACCCTGGTTTTTACCTTTTGTGGAAGATAGTGGATTGCTGGGTGAATTCTGTTAGCTGCTGAGTCTCCTTTGGCACTACCTGAGTCTGTTAATACCTCTGTTTCTAACCAGAAACGTTTTTTTTAGCCTAAATTTTTTCTTTTAGGAAAGTTCTTGTCATGGCATCTTTGATTTTTTGTTTGAGATTAGTGCATTAGAGTCCTTTTACCTTAGTACTTTGCTGGAATGTTGTTTATGTGTGCTTGCAGAGTCTGGGGTGGGTAGAATCATTCTTTTTCTTTTTGTATCTCTTTATTTTCAAAAAATCCAAAAAAATTTGCTTATCATCATGCATTGCATTTTGCACTTTGCATTGTACTTGCACTAGATCTAGATTTTCTTTGGAGTAATAGTTAGGACTTCATATAGGGAAATTTGCATTCAGCATTTGAAGAAGAAATTGTGCATTACACGTAGTATGCATACCCTGTTTTCATGGACACAATGCATTTGCATTGATTGTTAGGTGTGCATTTTGCTTCTTGTTGCGTCATAACACCATTAGTTGCGCGACCATATCCTATTTTTGAGTAATAAAGCCAACTAAAATCAACGCAAATTAAAATGAATTACACTCTTTTCTTTTCTAGGGTGCACCAACAAGCTTAGGTTTTAGGATCTTGGAATAGTTCATTGTAAGTTAATTCTCCAATATCACTAAACGACAACAACTAGGTGTCTGTCCAGGGAGTGTGTGAAATCCTTGGTATAACCAGCGTTCTCAGGATCCTCCTCTCAAAAGGGAGTTAAGCACGAGGCAGTGTGAGCGGTTGTTGATTGGGATGACCCCTAGTTGATAACTGTGTAGCACCGACGATATAGCCAGGATTGTATTCATATCTGGGGGCTCTTTCGAGAGTTTCGGGCTTTGCTACCCTACCCATACGGTCAATCCCACCTGCGACTGTCCGCCTGAGCTTTGATTATATTGAGGTGACCTTAGTGACCTTACCTAGGATATCGAGGGGGTACTTGTAGAGGTTATTTTGCATGTGTCTCGGCCAGGTTGGGGTCAAACAGCACAGTCTCTTTACGCATTGAAGCTGAGGGCCACAATAATTGGTTACGTACCTCCGCTTGTGGTGACAAGGGCCTCTCAAGCCTCTCCTAGGCGAGACATACCGGCCACATTCGGGAGCTCACTTATCCAGCCCTTGTTTGCTTGCATTTGGCTTTAGATTTTATTAGTGATTGCTCTGTGCACGCTAGTTGGCCTAGGGTTGACGTAAATAGAGAGTCTTTTCTATTTTTTGAGTCATTGTGGATTCGGGTGCGGTTTCGCGCCGTTCTCGTCATTTAGTAGGACTTCTGCCTTTTACTTATCCTCCTCCTTTGGGAGAGGGACCTAGACAGTCCAAGCAGACTATATCACACATTGATTCACACACCATGGGATATCATTCAGAGGATACATCTGAGCCACCTCCTCCTCCCATTCGTGTTGACGATGGGGAATTCACTCCTACTTATGACCCTTCACCCGACCTAACTGAGTAAGGACCTATGATTTCGAAGATAGGAGAAATGCATGATAGACCTATTCATTCTAGGGTTGACCCCTCGTTGACACATTACTGGTATGGAATGCCGGAAGACGCCGAGACTCACTTTGAACCTACCAGTACTAGCTACAGTAGTTCTGCTACGACTGGTTTTCCTATGCACGATTTGGCATTTAATGTCGAATCCAACTTCGAGCCTAACACTATGCCTGGGGGCAATCCCATGCCTTACCTTGCGGAGAGTTTTGGGAGTACTAGTCACATTGCACCTTCCATCCCAGTGGAAGCTACATCTTATATACCTCCTAGGTCTAGATTTAGTGATCCAATAGGGATACCAGGTCCCAGACGAGTGACGATAGGCACTAGTAGATATATTCTTACAGAGATTCCTTCATCCTCGCTTCTGAGTTCTTCAAATGTAAACCCTCCACCTTATTCACGTGGTCCTTCGAGTTGGCACATAGCTACGAGTCAGATCCATACTGCGATTACTAGACCAATTGTGTCTCAAGCCTACATACCACCCGTGGTTTCGGGAGGTTATGTTCATGTTTCTATAGGTTAGATTGCTACTTCCACGACATATATCCCTACTTCTGGTATGTATATTCCTAATTCCAGAATGTATATCCCTACCTATGGAGTGTCTCATGGGGCATCGCAAGCGATGACCTATGGACCCTATTATGGGATGCAGTATGGACAGGTTTCTTCACCTTATGGAGGTGGGTTTTCACAACCTGCTTACTCTCCTAATTACGGCTTTGTAGCTCCTACTAGTCAAGGTCCACCTCATTATGGTGCTTCCACGCCACCCTATATGGGTCATACAGGAGGAGGTCACTATGGCCAGGTTCATGGTGGTAATCAATCCTATATGAACCAGGGAGCGGTCCATAGGCCTCATCATCCTAGGCTCCCTTTCCTCGCGACACTCAATCTACCTGACTTATCGAGACTTACGAACGATCCTGTGGCTCATGACCCGGCTTGGCTGGCTGTCCCTACCAAGCTTCCTTTGGACATACCTAAGTTCGAAGGAAAACCAGGAGAGGATCCGAGCGAACACATTACGACATTCCACCTATGGTGCTCTTCCAATTCATTGCATCAGGACTTAGTCCGTTTGAGACTATTTCAACGCACCCTCATAGGGCCTGCGGCGAAATGGTACCTAGAGTTACAATCTTCCCGTTGTGTCCATGAAAATAGGGTATGCGTACTACGTGTAATCCATAATTTCTTCTTCAAATGCTGAATGCAAATTTCCCTATATGAATTCCTAACTATTACTCCAAAGCAAATCTAGATCTAGTGCAAGTACAATGCAAAGTGCAAAATGCAATGCATGATGATAAGCAAATTTTTTTGGATTTTTTGAAAATAAAGAGATACAAAAAGCAAAAGAATGATTCTACCCACCCCAGAATCTGCAAGCACACATAAACAACATTCCAGCAAAGTACTAAGGTAAAAGGACTCTAATGCACTAATCTTAAACAAAAAAGCAAAGATGCCATGACAAGAACTTTCCTAAAAGAAAAAATTTAGGCTAAAAAAAATGTTTCTGGTCAGAAACAGAGGTATTAACAGACTCAGGAAGTGCCAAAGGAGACTCAGCAGCTAACAGAATTCACCTAGCAATCCACTATCTTCCACAAAAGGTAAAAACCAGGGTATACACGACTGTGCGCAGTAAACCCGCGTGTATATGCAAAAATCCTAGAGGAAACCGCGTGTATACGCAACTGTAAGTCACAAACCCATGTACAGGAAGAAAAAGATGCACAAATCCAAGGAAAATAGACAGGCTGAGACTAACTTCACACCAATCAGGCTCTACCAGGCATACATGCCCCTATACCCGACACAGAAACAAGAGAGAGAGAGCAATTCAAATACATTGAATGCCAAGAAATCAACCCCCAAAGGACAACTACTAGGAACTCCCCAGTAGAGTCCCCAATTCTGTTACGGAGAGAAATTCCTATGGCTTGGGGTACCACAACAGACAGCCAGACTCCAGAAATCAATCTTTCCCAATATGCAATAGAAATAAAATGTCTAACACTAAAGGATCGAACCTCGTACCTTATTCCAGACAGTTGAAGTAGATCCCCTTTGAGCTTTCCAATATTTAGCTTGAATTGATATAATACTTCCTCAACAACAAGTAAACAATACAAGCATACTATATATCATGGTGTTAGATCTATTCTAGCATATATAATCAATAATGTAAAAGCATTTGACATATTCCAATGGATACAATATTCATTCAAATACACATTAATGGACAGGAAAAGATATTTCTATTAATATAAATCAGAGATTACAAGTGACAACCTCTGACGGCACGTATGCAAACCGGAGAAACTGAATCCCCCACTTGGGCCTCCACCACCTCAATCCTCCATCACTCAGATAGCAAGCTCACTAGCAAAAGGAAAGCTTGGGAAGAACACAACAGTGCTTCAAGGGACAAAGGGATGCAGACTCAAGCATAATTTTTGGAAACAATGGACTATAGTTTCGTTACTCTCAATTCTCTCTTATGCTTTCAATATCTCAAGGGGTTCCTTATATAGCTTTTCAAAGGGATACTGAAAGGTCGAATCCGTGTGATCTCAAGGCATATTGAAGGCCAGGAGACATATGAGTCGGATCCAAGTCAAGGAAAACTCCAAAAGGATTTGGATTATGCACACATCCCGATGTACGTGACTATAGGGGTCATATCCGCTTATGTACACGGTTATCGGGGTAAAAGCCGCGTATATCACTTTTCTTATGTTTTTAGGGATGATCAAGGACAAATCAAAAGACAAAAAGTAGTCCATAGGGGCTAATGAGTCTGCAGCGGGACAGGGGAATGCCATACAATGTGTCATTCACCTAGTGTGGTGAAATCCGCTATAACAAGCTTAGGGGTCTCCATGGGATTTACCTAAACTCTAGGGGATTTGTACCTTCTTTGTCGGTTTTTGCTAGAATCCGATGATAGCGAACTTGTTGAAATTGTGATTTGGGTTGCTGGAATCGCAACGTTTACCATAGGAATGGATTTAGTGTACTAGATTAACCATGGGGAACTCCGATTATGCAATTCCAGCAACCCAAATTTACTATTTCATCTATTTCAGCTAGATTTTGGTCACAAAAATTAGCTTCTCTATATCCATGGATGCCATAATCATGTAGTGGAGGATGGATGATTTTGATTTGATTGCCCTATATGCATATCTATCTTGTTCCTTTAGTCATGTGATCATAAGAACACCATTATCTTGGACGTCACGCTCGTACGGGGAAACCTGACACACGCATGTTTCTTCAAAACAACATGTATGTCCTAATTTAAAGATCAATGAATATGTCCTTGAAGTATTGAACATCTATAAGAATTGTGTAAACATTGGCACATGCACATTAATTATGTGGATGATAAATTCCAATAGGGATCACTCTTTGTGTTCACGCTTCGAGATTGAGAATTCACTCCACATGTCATGAGAACTACATATTAGATGAATGCCCAACTGCCGAAGGAGTTTATTATAATTTTGGACGATTTATTTGGATTTTGAGGATTTTATCAGCAGTTCGTATGTTACACGTTCTACACATTAGCTCCACTCTCAACTTCCAAATGGAGTTAAACTAAAACTTATGCACATTAGATGGACTGCAAGCGACTAGATGGAGTTCGAATGTCACATGTATTGCGCATTACTATGCCACTCATGTGTAATAAGGAATTAAAAATTATAAAAATTTCTACACTATAATATAACGAAGTTATAATTTATGATATGGACGCACATTAAATGATAATGTTGAGTATTTAGGTAGCCTAGGGTTTTCTACTTAAGAATATGAAAATACAAAATAAAAAACAATTTTGCCATAGTTCACTAAACATGGAGCTGTTGAAATAGAAATACCACAAATGCTTCATTGATTCACAAAACTACCATACACACTTTGTTGATTCACATAAATATCACAAACTCTTTATGGAGTTTTACCTACTATATATATATAATGTATAGGGGGCATTGAAAGAAAACATGGCATTGCTCTCCTTTCTCTTGGTCGTGCTTTGAAAAAAAACTAAATAGGTAATTTATGTATTAACAACATTATTTCCAATTTTTTAAAGCTAATTAATATATATTAATTAGAGAAAAAAAAAATTACATGCTACACCTAACATTAAAATATACAATACAATCGCCATAAATAATAAAATAAAAATTACATGCTACACCTATCATTCAAATCTACAATACAATCGCTATAAATAATAAAATAAAAAACAAAAAAATTGAGATATGACGGATGATTATAAGGACTACTGCCACCACAGGTTGTTGGATTCAAAGGAGAAGGCAGATATGAAAGGGTCTGGCTCTTGAGCCATGTGATTGCTTGGTAATGTAATGTTCTCGATGAGCAATTTCCCGTTGGAGTTAAATATGGATAGATTCATTTGGCAATCTCTTACCATTATCAACCCATTGCTGGTGATGACTAAAGGAATTATCAAAACGTTTGCAGTGGTACGTAGCTCACACCATATTTCATATCTTTGGACTGCTTCATTCAACTTCCACATGCGAACACAATCTGAATGAAGTTCCTTCTGGTCTTGGTCTATGAGCACCACTTGCCCATCAATTTCACCTAAATTTTGAGGACCACCCAAATTGCATTCCACCGGCGCTGGGATTTGGTTTTGGCTGGAATTTAAAGCTAGCATAGGAATTCTTTGGTCTCCCATGTTATTGATTTTGTGCGTGTACAACAGGAGCCTAGTCATAGCTAGGATCTCGATGGGGAAAATACCCACTTGTATAAGGAGAATAGGGTAGGGTTTATTGCTTTTAATTTTGAAGTTATACATTATAAAACGCTTCTATATATGCTCAATCTTTCTCGAGGATTCCCTAGAGATTCCAAAACTGCAAACCTCACACCCATACAAGATAACACGAGTGACTAAAGTTTCAAAGAGGAGCTTCTTTTTATCCCACATCAGAAGGTTTGTTGCTTTACAATTATTTTCCAGACCAAAATAAGCTTTCCACCCTCCATTAATCCTCTTCACAATGCTATAGTTTGAGTTGAGCTTGTGATGAATATCAATTCCTAAGTATTTGTTGGGTAATTTTATTGTGATTTAATTTACCTTCAATTAATTGTCAACCAGGATACGTAAACTTCGAGTCACTACACCATATGTGCAGGAAATTTGGTTTCAAGATTATGATTAGAGTAATTTAAGAAACAAAATGTAATTGATGGGACTACTACTCTATTGAATGATAAATGCCAAGAGTTACTAAGTCTGTCCTAAAGAAAGAGAATCAGCTTGTTAATCCCTAGCATACAATCTTGTCAACTCCAATGTGATCTACAACAACCTTAAACTATACTAACTATCAATCTATTCGTCAAGGAAAATAACCAAGCAAGTAAATAACTTAGTAAAGGAAAAATCCTATTTCCAACCTTACCTACAAAATGAAGATGCTGGGACAATCCTAATGGTCTTATATCGTATCTAAGACTGCACCCATCAAACCTAAAGAATTTGATGCCAAAATTTATATAAACACTTATCACTCTCAAACAACTACTGAAATGAAATATGTCTCTTCTTAACCCTAAATCATTCACAAACAGTTAACAAAATGAAATTTAACTTGCTGCTAATGTCAAATATACTCTACCTGCGTTCTATGCACACAAAAGAATATTGGAACTATTCAGAGAACACACTCACTCTCATTTGCATGTACTATGAGACTGATATTCAAACCCTAAGAAGCAATGTTGTCATATTTTAGTGAGCTATGATTTCATTCAACACAATGAAGTAAACAAAAGCATGATTCCAATCCTTATGTAGCCAATTCGAAATGCTTTTGGCAAACCCTAAATACTCTGTAAACTAGGATCTTTAAATCCTCTGCTGATTCAATAAATACTGCAAATTCTTTCTAATTCTTTAAGATCAACACAATACAATCCTAGAATACTCCACAGTCTTGTAAATTCAATATCCAAAAGGATTCTAAACAAGTATTGGAGCCATCCACTAATCAATATCACATTGGCAGTAAAAGAAGTATGAAATCCAAGTCTATTTTCAATCCTCTGTTAAATTAATCCTACAACAAACTGAATACAATCAAATTCATCATACAGTTTTGTATATTCTATAACTCTGAATGGATTCTTTAAACAAGGGTTGTAACCACCAACAATCAGTATCATGCTAGGAGTCAAAGAGGTCTCAAATACACTCTTACTACTCTGCTCAATCGATTCTACAGGCTGAAATGAATACCATCAGACTCATCACACATATGAGATCGACTAGTCTTTTGCAAGCATAAATCTCATTCCAAATCACAAGTAAATAAAACCATTAACATTCCATCATAAAAATAGTGTCAAAATATGCAACATCATTCTACTTACAGCAGTACAAGAAACACTTATACACAAGTGATCGGGGTTGAAGGTGGGCCCTGCCTTCAACGCCTCCAAGTTTGAATCTAAAACCTTAAGAAGATAAACGTTTACTCAAATAATAAGAACAGAGTTTACAGTCTTCTCCATGTGTATCCCTACTTAGGGTTTCAAAGTTACATTTTATACTTGAAATACAAAACAAAATCGACCTTGGAGCAAGGATCGACCCTATCCTAACAACTCTACACCTATCTCGGCATACATGAACCAAAATATGGAATTCAAATCCCCTGAAATCCATACACTACTAAAGATGGAGGGAAACAACTCCTTGAACAAAGGACAACCATGAAACAGCACCTGGAAAATCTTCACATGCATCTGGAAATTGATTTGATCCCAAATGAGACATCTCCTCTGTGGACAAAATCCCCAAAATCTCTGGTTCAGTCAACATATATCTTTGGAGCACCGGGACAAGCGTTGGGTCGAATAACCAAAAAACCACTGCATGAAAGAAATAAAGACTCATTAATTGACCCATTATCACATGAAAACTAAAGGTTCCATTATATACATAAAAACAAAGCAAAATAATAAATAAACAATTAAAAAGTCACTTACCAAAGCACCTTGCAATGTTGATCTTCAAAAGGCATAACCAAGCACAAAACATCACTAAATAGAACTGATTATTACTTGGTTGCATGGAACTTGGAACTAGAAAATATAGTGCTAAACAAGTCAATATAGGAGGCCAACAGCTCCCCCAGACTGAAGACCTTGATGGTCCCTATGCAAGAAAGTTTTAGACAGACAAAATTGGAAACTCAAAGTAGATGATCAATCTTTGGATCAAACTCTAGAAACTGAGGCTAAAGTATTAAACAGGACTTGTACTTGAGGAGGAGATGGAGTTGTTTGTTGTTGTGCACTAAGTAATTTTTCAAACTTTCTGTCCTTGTTATTTAACTGTTTCCTAAGACTGCGATTAGACCTTGTAATATCATCAGCCAATGTTTGTAAAGAGGCTAACTTGGCCTTCAAAATTGCATTTTCTTGATTGATAAACTGATCTAGCCTAACATACTCCTGTAATTTCTTTGTCAACTTAAAATTTCGCTGCCGGAAGTAGTCAACTCCCTGAGCTGAAGCATCTGACCGGTGAGATTTAACAGACTTCGGGCTTGATTTGGAAGGTGATGCTTTAGCAGTATTTAGACTAGAGTTTGAAAGTGATGCTGGAAATGAAGGCTCATTGACAGGGCTCGGTATGGAGGAATGATGATGGGAACCATGGGAATCAGAATTATCATGGGAAAAATTATCAGGGGCAGAATTATTAGTGGATGAGGACAACTCAACAGGTACAGGTGCCTTACCTTTGGATTCCCTCTTCCTCTCTTGAAAAGCCATGCTACGAGTAAATTTTTGATTTGATGAAGCAAGCAAGTTTTTATTACCAAACTGACCCTTTCCTCCCCCAGGCTGAGAGTTTACACGCTGCCCCTTAGATCCTGGAGACTTCTTAGTATGGGATGGTCCAGCCTTCTTACAACTCTTGACAGTTGGTTCCTGAGTATGACTGATTTGATGTTCAAAAATATTTACAGAGGATGCTTTATCAACAAGATCAGGGATACAAGGCTCACATGGTTCATTCCCCAGGGATGATCTAAGATGAGAATTGGACAGTTCATATAGGAATTGTTCCCATACTTGATCCTTCTTTTTTAATTCAACTAAAACGAGAATTTTGATAAGCCCATGATGGTATAGACTGTGAGTCGGATTCTGTAGGTTCTTCCTAACTTGTGAGGCCATCTTACCCAGGCTCTTCCAAAAATAAAATGGAAAGTTAAGAAGCTTACCGAACTCAAAGTGAGAAAGCAGGCGAAAATGACAGGCTTTGTAGGTAGAGAATCGTCCTTCGCAGGTAATGAGCTTGGTGATGACCATTAAGGATTTGTGAAATTCATCTCTGAACCAAAGCTTTGAGAAGCCCTTTTCACCTTTTACGGCCAAAAATTCAAGTTTGAAGACACAGTCATAATCTTTACGGGGCAACCGGAAATTCTTAAACCAACGATCTCCTGTGCGTGGGAGTCATGTAGCTAATGCAATTGACTCCTCTGTAACTGGAAACTCCAAGGACCCGACCTTGGATGTGTGCCCGTCAAAACCTAACGCAAACTGTAAAGAGATAGCATCATCGTGGCCTTGTAAATTGGTTAAGAAAGAGTGCCACCCAGCCCGAATAAACATCTCTTTGCAAGCTAAAAACTCAGGCATAGCTAATAACTGCCCATACTCTGAGGGTTCATGCCAGTTAAGCATCGTGAAGAACAAACAAAGGGAAGACAATGAATTAACAGAGAGTATGCAGTTTAATTCAAAGACAATTAGAATACTTCATCAATGTTCTCCTGTGGTAGAGATAAAAACTGGAGACAGCCTGAAAAATAATGACAAGGAATGGTGATGATAATCAGCGGACGTGGTAAAGAAAATTATTGTGAGCCGAGGCACGTACTACCCACGTTGCAGGGAATTATGACCATATTATAACACGTTTTGATCAACCGTAACCTTATGGCGTTTAAGAACCCCAATTGAAATATATCAATGTCATAAATTTTATTAAGGATTGCAAATTAATAATAAAGAAATGAAATATTTCCAAAGGTTAATGCCATAAAATGATTTACTAAGAAATGGTAGGATATCAACTAAATAGATGACAAGGTTATTATGGTAATTCCACCACGTATCGAACTTAGGAAAAAGCACTTGGTTTATAATAGTAATCCTTAATTTATAACAATTAAGACTTGTCCCAACATTCAACATTCATTACCTTTACCATGTAACATGCCAATTTCCCAATTTTATTCTGGTACCCCATCCGACACCTCAGCCAGTCTAAGATACAAAGGTGTTTTCAAGCTGACAAGGATGAAAAATAATTACCAGGATAGCAGAGATATTAAAGCAGATGTACTCAGAGCAGTGATGTTAAAGCAAATGGCTTTCTCCAAAAGACACCACTTGTATGAGTTGAAAAGGCAAGTAAGATGGATTGAAAATTGGTTTTACCCCAACAATCTCATGGCACAATTACATCATTTCAGGGGTGCTTCTTCACCTGGCCACATAGAAACAGAGCTGAGTCATGAAACCAATATTTATTAGCAGTACCAAAACAAAATTAACTACAATTCATAAACAATCAATCTCACTCCTATATTACAAACTTCAATCATAAGCACAGACTTCGTTCTCGTCATTCATATAGAACTTTTTCCACCAGGACATGTGCCTTAAAACACAAGACAAGAGGACTGCAAAAAGAATCCAATGGTGTACTGGCCAACTTTGACTCATCTTCACACAAGACAATATGAGCAGTGAAAAGAAAAACCAGTACTGATGTTCACATCTATGTTCATGGACTCAGTAAATGCCAGGCATAAACCCTTTTCTAGCAAGGATCAGGTGACCAAAATTTAGAGCATCTGAAGATGATTATCAACTAGCCATTACAAAAAATCTCTTTAAATTTTATTTAACCCACACATATGACTTCTCTTTAACATTTACATAGGTACATCGTTCATATAGACAAGTATAGATGAGGCTTTTTAAAAGAGATATCAGAGTCAGAACCCACTACCAGCAAGTCCGTTCAGTACTCCGATGGGGTAACTGTAACATCTAAGAATATTCTTCCCCAGGCAGATGCCCCATTGCCAACAGGACTGTTCAGTACCCTGATGGGTTTTCCTTTTTATACCACAGGTCAGTACCCGCTGCCGGCAGACCTGTTCAGTTTCCCGACGGGTTAACCTCTTACACCCTTTTTCTATCAAAGGCCCTTGTCCCAAATTCATCTTAAATATAAATTTTATGATTTGCTTATGCATAGATGAGTGGGGGAGCAGCTCTGAAAACCATCTAGGAGTGGGATATTATCAAAATTGGAAAAATGTTCTTGATATATGCCTGTAAAGATTTGTCCAAATGAACAACTAACCTCTGTAACTGTATAAAGTGAAAGTAATGAAGTGGTTGGACAGGAAAAATGTAT